>JADLZK010004321.1:0-39813 GCA_015847255.1 Hyparrhenia diplandra | reverse complement strand
GGCGTGTTCTATGGAGGGCAAGGGTGGGGAGGAGTTTGAATCGCGTCTTAGACTTTGGGGGAAAGGAGGAGTCACTCATGAGAGAGGAGTTTGAACCGTGCCTTGGGAACGGAGTCGCGCGTGGGCGCCTGGGAAGGAGAAGTCACGCGTGGCTGGTGGCCCCAGTGCGGTGGAGTGCGGGGAGGCGTGCATGAGTGATTGATCCCAGCAATGCGGGGGCCGTTGGATGTGGGTGAGTGAGAGAAAGTAGATACTTGAGTGAATCTCATCCATTCATTTGAAAGGTTTGTTGCTTCATAGTGTATTTTTTTGGTGTGTACTTAGTAGAGTTCATGACTGTGGTGGACAACTTTCTAATTGTGGCTTTAGAAAAGATTTTTAGTACATTATATGTAGTAGAGATAGAAATAGAGATAGAGAAGATATAGAGACTAACAACAGGGAAGAAGGAAAATTTTGGTGCTCACAAGAGGTTGGTAAGTGTTGGTATACCTTATAGCATAAAATATAGAGGTTTTTAAAACGAAAATAAGGGATTAAAATGGATATTAACATAGTATAGGGGCTTGACTAACATGATTCCACTAGTTTTGGTGAATTATATATTTTTCGTGGGATTAAACAGAAAAATGACCAAGAGATTGCAAGCCCCTACGACATAAAGACGTATCCGTGGACGTAACCCAACGTGGAACCTACACTAGAACATTCGAAGAGACCAGAGAGAGCACCTAAGGAAGGTGGGGCCCACCTGGCGAGCCGGGCGGCCGCCCCTCGGTGGGGCCCCCCATCGCCTCCCATTCAAGGTCGGTTCACCACCACGCCTATGAGGAGCAATCTAGTCCATCCATCAAGGTCGGTTTGATTCAAGGGGCATGCCGTGCATCCTCGGGGCTATATAACAAGACCCCCGACCCCTGGTGAAACCTAATTCACTCTCATTCATTCAAAGTCATCCTACTCCAAGTCAAGACCCTAAGCCCTAGTTCCACCATAACCGAGCAATAGCTATCTAGGCTAGTTCTAGAGGAAGTCAAGTATTGTCTTGAATTCCTCGATTGTCAAGAAGTAGCGGGGCTGAGCTTCTCGTGGCTTCTCTCTTGTATTCACCATTGTAAGTATTTAGTTAGAATACAATTGCTATGACTTTATTCTATTTAATGATTATATTCTTATTTATATGTTTCCATGCTTATTATGATTATATATTTAGTTTAGTATGTTTGTCTTTATATTCAAGCATGGAGTCGTATAGCGCCCATGTAGAGGGCTACTATATGGGTGGTCGACAATGTGTAAACGTGGTGTTTATACAACGTTTGCCTGCGACATCACCCTATATTCGGGATGTGTGGTAGATCGTGGATGTGATACTCCCATTGAGTCCTTTGGAGTCCACCCCGAATGTAGGGCTAGTTGAACTTTGTTACTATGGTAGGTTAGTTTTGTTCCTAATCTTCCTTAGTAATATCCACCATGTGTAGATATAATGCTTTCATACGATGATGACTAGATGTATTGCACTAATTGTAGTATGCATTGACATGTAATTAGGAGTAACTTAGAATATTCCATCCTATTCTACCTATACCATGATATTTAGCCTTGTTATGACACCATCTAGTGGCACACTATTGTCTTTTGACTTGGAATGTTATTATCATTATTATTATTATTATTATCATTATTTATCTTTACCTTGTGACTTACCTAGTTTGAGTTTAGTATGATGCATATGGTTTTACTCTACATTACACCACTTTGCAAGTGAATCAACATTAAATCATCAACCTACCCATAGCTTACCCCTCTCCTTTTCGGTAGAACATAAATACGATACCGGATAGACTCCCGGTGAAGTGCTACAATTGGGTAATTCTATCTGTGCGCTTGCAGATACGAGGACTTATAATATTATTGCAAGAGTTTCAAGTGTCATATAAAGAATATCCGTTCACGCATTTCTTTAGCGTTGTGAGCTAGGGTGACAGACTAGTTTCGTAGGCAATGCTAGAATGTGTGGTACAACTTTTGTGCCTATCGTGGTGAGATTAACTCCACCATTGATAATGTTGCAAAGTCATAAACCATAACTAACACCGTCTAACTTTATTAACTCTCCGATCGACTTTTATTGTAATGTGAGATTAACTCCACATCCAAGCTAACTTATTAGATAGATACCATTTATACATTTCTAGCGCCGTCCTAGATGTGGATCGTGTTAGAGATGTCAACAGTAAGGAAGTTGGATTGGAGCAATGCAACATGCCAAATCAGCAATTGCTCGTCTTGGACGAGGGCAAACAACGAAGACCTAGGGCATGTTGCAATTGTAGTGTCGATGAGGTCAGCCATCCCTAGGAATCAAATCGGGGTTGTTGGAGCCTAACCCCAACATATGAAGAACCATACCAAATATGAAAGTAATACATTGAGAAAACCTCAAACCATGCAAAATTTGATAGAAAAAGCGGAAAAAGGAGGATCCAATACGGGAGATGCACATACGAAAAGAAGGGGAGATAGGGTGGCCGCATGGAAGGCTCATAGGGGGCACGATTGGTGTAAGCGTTTAGGGTACGGCCTACAACGAGCACGTAGGGGTGGTGGGCACAAAGTTGGAGGTAGGGTGGTCGTGGTGGTGGTTAAGGCGGGCGGGGGGGGCACGATTGCGACGAGCATAAACGTGGTGGGTGAAACGAAAACGAGGGGTGCTTGAGCCGTCAAGGAAGGATGTTTTTTCCGTGGGCACCGTAAGTAGAAAGGGCAAACAATTTTTCAACTACTCAATTGGGTGTGCGGTGATAGGGGAACAAAAAGCCTTTTTTTGTTTTGGCCGCTTGAATGACGCGAAAAGGGATGGAAATCATTTGACACTAGAACATCAGGCGCTTTTAAGCGCCCTATCATGGTTATTATTTATCGTGCATATCTTCTATAGTCATGCTTAAAACTATAGCCCTACCCTCTGCCATATCTGATTTCCAACCATGCAATGTAATCTTATTCTAAAGCTTCAAGCAATAGCCATCAAAGGTCTGCTTGGGATGTTTACCAGACAACATTAGTTAGGTTGATTCATGTAGAGTTACAACATGAAAAAAAAAAAAACTTGTATCAGAACTCAGCACTGATTCCGGCAGCACTTTGATTCAAGGATGGAAATAGTTGCAGATGGAATACAGGTAGTTGCATCCTATACATGAAGTTAGTATAAGTATAATCAACCAAATTAGATTAAATAACATCTTTCGGTAATCAATAATGAAAGTCCATAATAATGACAATGTGTTCCAGCCATAATGATAGTCAACAACCAAAACATTAAATATCATGTACCTGCTTGAACCAATATATGTACATAAATACAAGACAATAAAATGTTGCTTCATATAAGCATGAGGCCGATCATACACAAACTGCCTGCAACTGATATAACACTTATACAGCCTCCGGCTGTTAGCCTACCCTTATGCTCAGGACCATGGCAGACATGTTTTGAGGTCAATCAAAATTTAATTTAAAGAAAAAGACATATAAAATGTGAGCTTGTATCACCTCAAGGTCACAAAAACACAAATACAACCGTAACAATTTCAAAAGCGCACATTAATCTCATAAGTCACATTTTCTAAACCCAGATCCCAATTATTTCGTGGGCTACACAAAAGCCATGATCTGCATGAGGAAACCACTGCCCCATCAGAGACGATCAACCTACAAATTGAGGCAAGGAAACGATTCATGAATCTCAAAAAATGTCATATAAAAATAGTTGACATATTAGTGAGCTACGGCATGTCCTATGGGAAAGCAAAGGTAAAACAACAGAATGTTGTTACCCATATTTGAGAACCCGAAAGAGTTTGTTGCAAATGATAAGTATTATATACTATATTAATATAAAGAACAAAAAGATTGAAATGGATTTCATTACTTTGGTAGAACAATGATTGTGTAATAGATTACTACTTCCCCACACATATCACAACCAACCCAACAGAATTCAAACCGATATCAGAAGGCTCAGCCCCTGTCATGGAGGCGATCAAGACCCTCAATCTTTACCATCACAATGAGAACTTGTCACATATCTAGTTTACTAATCATATGTATGCCTGTTGACTGCCTGATTACATACTTCTATAATTCAGTTAATCTACTATAGAAATCTAGATAGCATGCAACTGGTTGGTAGGATGTTGTATTTTGAAGAACTAAGCAATTGGCCTAGAACTTTTCACCCTTGTCTTTTCTTTCATGCAAGAATTCATCGTTTCCACAACCTAAAATCATCGTAAAATAAAGTTAGCCAGCGTATAGAATTGACAGATCTATATTAGCCAAAGTATCATTGTAAAAATCATTTTACTAAACTGTTTGCCTATAAGAAAATTTTATGGACAACCGAACTTTGAGGAATGGTGAGCTGTAGAATAGATGGCGCAAGACATCTTATTTCTATTCCAAGCTATACATTGCTAAAGGAGCATTTGTAGTGTGATGATCGAAAGCAACCTGCTTACTCTAATGCAAGCAAAAAAAAAAAAAAAATCAAGTTGCCTGTTGCTTGCTACAATTATATTTGCCTATCGACCTCTTCTAGCTCCCAAAGATCAATATAGAACACACAATGTACTTAAATAAGAGTAGGCATAAGACAAATCACCTCATGTCAGTTATGCTAACATGCGACAGCCAAGTGCAAGTTCGTGTCCCTCACACAACTACTCCAATACAGAAGACAGAGATTATTCAGAATATTATTTAATTGTTCAACCACTCATTGCTTATGCTTATAGACATGCCAAAGTTTAATATTTTTTTCATAACAAAATACAGTACCATGAACAACCATGAGATAGAATTTCGTAAATTGCTCTCAGGCATATGAGACACAGTATATTCATCTCAAACACATCAAGTCATGTTGAAAAAAAGGAGTTATCAAAATGAAAAGCAGAGCATACATAAATGCTGTTATCGTGGTTTGCTATTATACATTTTTTCTGTATACAAGCTAGGCATTGAAAATAAGAGGTACAAAATAAAGCCTAATTATGTCTCCTAGGGAGAGGGAGAAATACCTTCTATAAGGTGGGCACCTGTGGGACGAGCATAGTTGGCGGCAGCGGCCGGTGGTCCTCATCGACCGGCATGGTGACCTGCACCAATGTATTGAATCAGAATTGGAGGAAATTGATGAATGCATACATCCATCGCCGGGTGGAGGAGAGGGCTGGCTTGCAGCGGGAGGGAGGGGCAAGATTTAGCGCCGGTCGCTCGAAGCTGCAGATCACATACCCCCTTCGCATGGAGCCACACCTCACTGGATCTCCATAGCTTCATGGTGGTAATATGGAGCACCTTGGTAGGCATCTCTCACCAGGTCGCAGGAAGAGTGGCCGCCGCGCTCCCCCACAGAGCCGAGCACCGCCGCCACACTCCCCGGCCAGCGAGGTCACACACCCACCGGAGCCCCGCCAGCGGGGGCCGCGTCCGCCGGATCCAGCCAGCCCGGCGAGCTGTGCCCTCGGGAGCCTCGCCCTTGGTCCATGGAGGAGGGGGAGGAGCACGATGGTGAGCCAAGATGCGCCTGTGGGCAACGTGGGAGAAGCGAGAGGAATGAGGAGGGGATTAGGGTTCGGCCATTTGGGCATGCGAGGGAGACGCGGTGGGGAGCACAGGGACGGACGCGGGACGCGGTCTGTTGCTGGGGCTGTGCGGCTCACGGTGGTTGGCTGCCAAAGGGAAAAATAGGACGGGACAGCTGTCGAGCACACAAAACGCCACCGATGCTTGGATTGCTGTGGGAGCAAGGATTCGGTGGGACTTTTAATAACCCCGATGAGCAGGCAATGGACTACGTGAGTTTAGAAGTGACGTGGCCGGTAGAAGAGCAAGATTGGTAGATTAAAAAAGGAGTATTGGGTACAAACGACAACATACAAAGAGAGAAATATTCCCTACCTCCCACGAAAAACATAGTTCATATATTCCTTAAATAGTATTATTTAGACATACAAATGTCATCAATATTTTTTACAAACCTAGCTAAATTTAAAAGAGTTTAACTAGTGCAATAGCGACACTTTTATGTGATTGGGGGGAGTAGATGCTAGCCAACAAAAATTTCTCCGAGTTCCTGTTCTATATTTCCATGCATATACTTTTATATTAGACTGAGTTGTCTCTACTATAAAAACAAATTTATTAGCTAATTCTCTACATCCTCCTTAAACCACGTCACTAGAAACAGCTCTGTTCATTGCGTCGCCAAATTGTTTTTGGAATTTTGGACCATTCGAGTTGAATGATGCAACGAAAAAAATGAAGAGACAATGGCGCATGACTCATGTGAAACTGATCTTCTCCATCGAGCAGGCAACTTTACATCTTCCTCTTCAAATCTAAGCTAACTATAAATCCAATCTTTTCGTGACCTCCCGCATTCGAGTGTGACAAAGAATTGCCTCCCCTTTGGCATCCAGCTCCTCAACCGATCACGCGCGAGAATTGACTCCACCGCCTCCGACATCCCGCCTCCACAGGATCTCGGCATTGAGGCTAATCCGATCGATCGGGGCGGCGGTGGTGAATCTCCTTCCACGACTCCAAGCAACGGCGGTGGCGCCCGCGATTCGAGCGGCGGGGGATTGGGGCGACTCAGAGAGAGGCGGCGCTCCTTCCACCGATCACACACTAGCGATGACAATGTGACCGCACGGCCGATGACAAGCCTTGTGCGTTCCTTCCGCAATCTTGCATGCGCGAGGTGAGGCTCTAAGAGCAACTCCAACAATCCCTATATGACCTCTTAATCCTAGTTTTTGGGAAAAGGATGAAAAACACCTCTTGCTCCAACAAGTACCCATATGACACCCCAATCTTTAGGCGAAAAAATCCCACCATCGGCGTATATTTCCGACGCGCGAGCCACGCTACATACACGACCCTTTCCTTCATCGCCGCGCCACTGGGGTGACCCTCCTCGTGTCAAGGACCCGGAAAGCGAGAGAACCACCGCGGGTGCTACCGCGACGACGACGGCGACAGCAACAGCAAGAGCAGGTTCTGTCGCTGCCCTACGTTGTCTGATTGGGGGCACTACTAGCCCATCAGGACGGGCCTGATCGCGCTCATCTCCGTTGCGGGGCGCCCGGCGACGGCGAAACTAGCTACGACAAGGAGCATCGGCAGACCTCGCACTAGTACGCCTGTTAGAAGGACCAATATGTAAATAGAAACTTTTTTCCGTGTTTACTTTACATAAATGTTAGACACATGGATTTTCTAGCCCCTGGAAACAAACAGGGCTTTAGTCCTGTGCAAGAAAAAAATCAACAAACTCTGTAAAACTATAAAGGCGTACCACGTCAGAACCATTGTCACGGGATTGTGTACACTCCCGCTAGCAAAGCATCTCATTTGTTTTTTTTAATAAATTACAAAACATCTCATTTGTTAATAACGATATATATCTGGAGTATATATCTAAATAAAATAAAATAAAATAAAATGAACATAGTCCAAGATCCAAGTTAAGGCAGATCTCAAATCACGCCAAACATAAGAAATGATCTTTTTGAATGTAACTCATTTTTTTTCTGGGCCGAATGGTAAGGAGCCCAAGCCACTTATTACGCCGACCCGAGCGAGTCCACGCCACAGAAACCGCAGGCGCCCACCAGGCCACCACGAGATCCCCGCCGGCCGCCGTGACCTTCGGAAAAACCAGACTCAGGAATGGAGGCCGCCGCCGCCGTTCTCCCCGCGCTGGTGCCCTCCGGGAGCGCGGGTGGTGCCTCGTCTCTCATCACACGCGACCGTGGTTCCTCTGGTCTGCTGCGGGTTGCTGCACATGGATCGCTCACTGTGTACTTGTCTGTTCGCTCTTTGCTGCGCAGGTGGTGGTACTCCTCGCCTACCTCGGTTATCTCGCCGCCGCCGGAGCCATCCTGCCGGGGAAGCTCGTCGACGGAGCAATACTCCCCGACTCCTCCCGCCTCCACTACCGCTGCAATGGTACCTCCTGCTGCCGCTGATCCCAGAAATCCTCTGGGCATCCAGCTGAGTTGTTCGATCTCCTTCCCCACAGCTGCTTGATTCGGGTGTGGTCTGCAGGTTTGCTCTCGCTCCTCCTGCTGCTGGGGCTCTCGGCGTTTGGTGTCTACATGGGGTGGATGTCTCCCACGGTGAGCTCCTGCCTCTTCATGTTCAGTCCTCGTGCCTTGGGTACTGGGTTTGTTCTTCTGTTCAACTGCTGTGCTAATTATACTTCAGTTCAAAAAGGACCGAACCCCAATCCTTTTCAGATGGACGAGCATAGTGGATTTTTTATTGTGGTTTATTGTCATTCTGAATTGACTAAGGTATGATGAGTTGATCAACAACATATTGTTTGTCAATGCTTGCAGGTTGTAGCTGATAGGGGACTTGAACTTCTGTCAGTGACCTTCATTTTTAGTGTCATTGTAAGTGCCACCTTGGACCTTTCTGGGTCACCTGCACCTGCTTATGAATATTCTAACTACTTGATGTACATTTGGTGTGCCATGATGATATTGTGGAGAATGAAAGGGGTGCCCTGCATGTGTCTGACTGATAAACCTGATCTTAACTCTGCGTCAAGGAGTCCTTTAATGTCTGTTCAGGAGTGTTACATCCTAGAGTACTCCGAAATCTTCTCAATTTGACCTTAGTCATGGGTTTGCCTCGTGCATGCAAACTGTTGGTGTCAATACAATTTGTTACGACAAAAAAGTTTCCTCAAATTAATGGTCCATCCTTAGTTTGGAAAGAAATTCACAAGAAAATTTGCAAACCTGAACGAAATGTTTCCACTAGTTTGGTCATGATCAAAATGCCTGCAAATGTCTGGTCAGCATCATTCATATTATCATCATGCAATATTCTTTTACATTCTGCCACAAATTATAATCTATATTGAAAGCCATTTGATTGGCTGCTCATGTCTCACTCTTTGATTTCAGGTCTCTTTCGCACTCTACTTCTCCGGCATCAAGTCCCACCACAAAAGTTCTTCTTTGAGACCACATGTTAGTGGGAGCTTCATACAAGATTGGTACTTCTAGGAAACTCTATATTGTGTCTGATATAGAATACTTTGACTGGCTTATTTTTGACAAATAGGTTTTGTTGTCTATAAAGTCTTGTTATTATTGAAAGATCAAGCAAACAGAATATTTCATTTCTTATGTCTGATTCAAATGTAGGAACTGCTTGTGTATTTTATTGCTTCTCTTGTAGTTAACAACGACACTTTTGTGCTGATGACTTTGTTCAATAGGTGGTTGGGAGTGCAGCTTAATCCTCATTTTATCGGAGTTGACCTCAAGTATGTAAGCAATTTCTTTCATGTGTTTTTGCCTAGCATATGGGGTATTGATGATCGAAATTTTGAAATAGGGCAGGGTTGCCAAGAGAGATTTGTTAACGGTTGATTGGTGTAAGGCCATGATTCAATTACTACCTGTTTGACCCTTTGACAAATCCATAGTCCATAAAGCAGTCAACCCATACCTGATACTTCTCGCTCATGATAATTTCGTACATGTAGTCTATGGTGATTCGATAATACCTAGTGTACTTAGATGGAATGCTTAGTTATTGTTTATTATGCTACTGATGACTGGAAATGAGAAAGATCTGCTGTTTTATGAATAACTATATTCTAGGTTGAGGGGATCTGCTGAAAGTCAAGTTTAGCTGCACACCATGCCAGCTATTTTATTTGGTGTATTAAGATAGAGTTCATAACACTTGCGTGCTGTTTGGTTGCACACTGTAAAAGCAAACGCAAAGGGAATGAAAAACAGTGTTAAAGATAGCAGAGCAGGAGCAGCGGTATCAATATTATTATGGATGATTGGTGGGGATCTTGTCTCGCTCTCTGTAATCGGATTACGGCCAATGAGCTCCGGTATCAATTTTATATAGGCTGGTATCCGATTACAGGGTAGCGGATTACAGGCTAAGCTGAAAACAAAAGAAATCTAGTGCAATTGCTCCGTTATCCATTTATGTTACAGAGGCATCAACCAAACAGCACGTTGGTGTTATTTTGATTTTCTACCTTTACAAATGCAAATGATCTTAGACATGCTTCATGAGTGCTCTTTTATTGTCCATCTCCAGTCCTATCAAGTGACCATTATTGCCTTGCTGGTACTGTGGGTCGTATTATTTATTCCCCAAGCCACAAATAACCTGACATGAATAAAATGTTTGTGACAGCTTTGTTTCAATCATTGCAGATTCTTTTTTGTGAGGGCAGGAATGATGGCATGGTTATTTATTAACCTCTCTTTGTTTGCAAAGAGCTACTTAGCTGGTTCAGCTAATCTTTCGGTCATTCTCTACCAATTTTTTTGTGCGGTATTGTACATGACCATCTTCTTAATTGATCATCTTCCATCCCATTAATTTTTAAACTAATTATACTTGTTCATGCAGTGGTATATTATAGATTACTTCATCCATGAAGAATTCATGACCTCAACGTAAGTATATCACATGCTCTCATTGGCAAATAACTTACTATCCTTGAACAAATATGTTGAGATCTCCTGTGGGAAGATTAAAGATGAGGGGCATAAACTATTCTCCTGAACAAAATATTGTTGAGACCTCTTCCAGGTGGGACATCATTGCTGAAAGACTGGGTTTCATGCTGGTCTTTGGTGACCTAGTTTTCATTCCTTTCACCTTCACTATTCAGGTATACTTCATTCCTACAAATGTTGATCCATGGTGCTAGCTATTGAGTACCTTACTTTTGAAAAAAGAAAAGTATACCTTAGGCAGACTATCCTACCCTAACATTGATTTGATTTTTGTGTTTCCTAATTGTCAGATTTGTGGCTTGCCAGATCATTCTTACATGAAAACAGTAGGTTGGGAATTAAACTAATCAACAAAGTGTGAATTGTTTGTTAGGGCTGGTGGCTTTTGAGGAACAAAGTAGAGCTACCCCTTTTGGCTGGTCTAGCTAACTTATGCATCTTCCTTATTGGGTACTCTTGGTTTCTCTCCAGAACCCCTCAAAGCTATATTATATCGATTTGATATATACCTGTTTCTTGTATTCTAACCTTGTTGGCCACACGTTATACCATGTGGCACTCAGCTACCTAGTGTTCCGAGGAGCTAACAAGCAAAAACATGTGTTCAAGAAGGACCCCAAAGCTCCTATATGGGGAAAACCTCCCAAAGTTGTTGGTGGAAAGCTACTCGCATCCGGTTACTGGTAAGGGAACATGCATCATGTGACTCATGCATGCCAATGACCCTCTGTTGATCACATAAACATTATAGATTGTATGATGCCTTCTTTTTTTTGAGGCCTAGATTGTATGATGCTTGATATTGACCCTCCTAGCATCAATGAATGGTAGCCTAATTCATAGAGTAGAAGAGAACTTAGAGCCATGCATCAAACAGTTTTTTAGACATTACTAAAAAAAAACAGTTTTTAGATGATGACATTTCAAAGGAATAGCTAATCCTGATGAGCTGAAAATGAATAACCAAATGCTGGTGCGCAGTCTACGGAATAATTACGGAAATTTTCTGTAGTTGTAAAATAGTGCACCCAAGTAGTATTTACGGCAGATTCAAAGCTATAGCAGTTTGTGATTTGCGATTATGGTGTATGGTTGTTGCTTATTCGATCCTTCCTTTTTTTCTTCAAAAATGTTTGGTAGCTCCTCAGGCTTTAAATGCTCCCTTTGTCCTCTTAAAGGAAGATGAAGCTTGTTGATTTGTGTTGTGAACCTAAGACTACAAATTTTTTCATCCTCCAATTACAGGGGCATCGCAAGGCACTGCAATTATCTAGGAGATCTACTGCTAGCGCTTTCGTTCAGCTTGCCCTGTGGAGTGAGGTGAGCAATCATTTTCTGTGGCAGTTCCCATTTGCAGCGGAGGCTCGTATGAACAATCTTGTTTCATTGTTTGCAGTTCCGTGATCCCATACTTCTACCCCACGTACCTGCTCATTCTACTGATCTGGAGGGAAAGGCGAGACGAGGCGAGGTGCTCGCAGAAGTACAAGGAGATCTGGGCAGAGTACTGCAAGCTCGTGCCCTGGAGGATCCTGCCTTTTGTGTACTGAAGAGAACGGTAGAAGAAGCAAGGGCAGCAGATTGTCCTAGACTAGTAAACCTTATTTATTTGCCCTTGCCCTTGTTTGTGAATGTTGATGTAGTACTTTAAACCATGAGCGCGCAAGCTTTTTGTTGTTGTCGATCCGTATATGTTTGAAAGAATCAAGGAACCAGATCCCATTATCAGTTTGCGAAATATGCAAGGACCTATTTGAGGAAGCCGGACCTCAAAGTGTAGCTGCGACCGCGCCGGCGCCGGCGCCGCCCCATTCGGTGTCACAATCGCCACGAGCTTTCAAGGCGCAGCGATGTTTTGCCACTGTTTCGTCCGCGTCTCGTGAACCGACGAAAAAGGAAAACAGCATTGGGAGCATTGGACGTGTTCAGCACACGATTATAAGGCCAGTCATAATGAATTTCATGTCTCGGTTTCCTACGTGTTCGGAACGATATAGACAAGTTTGATCTTATAATTTTTTTATCGTCGTTCTCTTTAACCATGCTATGTTGTTCATAAAACTTTTTTTTGAAACTCATAATACTGTTATTGAGATTGGCTGAGGTTACAGGTAGCTTATGCACATAACAAACGAACAAAAAACGAGAAAGAGAGAGAGGTGAACCATAGCAATAGGTGTGTTCACTACTCCATCTGTTTTGAATTATATGATGTTTTGGTTCATTTAAATATATTGTTTTTGTTATGTGTCCAGTGATGGTATATATATCGCATAGTAAAAAAATGTGTATCTAGAAAATTAAAACATTTTATATTTGGAATGGAGGGATTACTATATACGAGTGGACCTTTTTAGATACATTGTGTTGCATTTAAATATATATATATATAAAACTTGACTTGAGGTGGCCGTGGGATAGACGAGAGGATTTTTAACCCCAACCTGAAATTCGCCAGATGGGGAGTCAAACCCGAGGACCTCGAGGAGTGTCGTTGGGTACCTCTAGCCACAGTGAGAATTTTGAGAATCAAGACATTATATAATTTGGAATGAAGAGATATATGAGTGGACATTTTGTAGATACATTGGTTTTGTTGTGTATCTGAACATAGTATTATATCTAAATATATAGTAAAAACTACGTATCTAAAGACTAAAGTGTCTTATACTTTGAAATGGTGAGAATATTGTATATGAGTGGGTTGAGAAGCTAACTGTAATTGTGTAAATATATACCATTAGCAAAGGGCTACACTATAACAGGGTTTGATAGATGAGAAGAAACTACTCATTCTACATATCGGTTACAGGCCGTCAGAGAAGGAGGAGCTGAGGGAGATCATTGAAGCCGAGGGCTCGTTTTCGATCGACATGATGGCAATCCATGAACCTCCTCCGCAGAATGCCATTCACACTCCAAAGACAATGGCTGGTAGCATTTCGGAGCATCTGCACAAGTTATCGTGGAGTGCACAAGTTATGAACGAGTTCGTGCTAGATGTTCAAAGTCAAGATTGGCCAAAAAAAAAAAAAAAAAAAAAAAAAGGTTGTCCGTTCAAATTCAAAATTGGTCGAAAAAAACTAAAACCAAAAAGGTTGTTCAAAGTCAAAGGTGTCTACTCCCCACGTGGTATCGGCCAGTATGACCATACTCCTACTTGTACGTGCTTAGTCAGGCCACGTGATTGACTAATATATAGGCCACGAGCAAAGCCGTCAGGCATGCATCTGAACTCGCATGACTAGTTACCAATTACCATTTACCAATTAATTTACACACAGGTGATGTGCCTACACACTCTTGTGTTGTTGACACGTGTCTCTGACTAAATTGTATGTACTCTTTCAATTCTAAACTGTAAATTATTTTAAAGATTATGGAGAGTCAAAACATTTCAAATTTAACCAAAGCTACAAAAATTCACTACTCTGAGAATTGTCCATCACCGCCGCCTCAACCCCCTTCACCGCCGAAAATCGAACCGGCAGTAACCATAGCGACAGTGATGTGGGGTTTGAAACACTACCGGGTCAAAACACCGGAGGTGATGCGAGGAGAGACTGTCGGTTTGATCTCGACCCGGCAAATAAGATCGTCCACGAACACTGTCGGGTGTTCCACGGACCGGCAAAGATTTTGATCCAAGCAATGCAGGTTCGAAGTCGGCCGGCGAGTTGATATTGGAAGCACCGCCGGGGCTTTAACGAACCGGCAGAACTGTAAGGATAACACTATCGGGTTAGATTGAGCCGGTTTTACGTGTATCGAAGAGCTAACAATGGCGGCTTACTTTGGACCCGTCGGTGAAATTTACGTGAACATTGTTAAATTCTGATTTCAACCCCAAAGCGTTATTAGAGTGGAGACTATCGGTTGATTAATGCAGCCGACTTAAGGTGATGTTTCGTCATATAAGACGGATTATAATTCAAACCGATAGTGTTCGGTGTAGTTACACTACCGGTTTGTATGTCATTCATTGTCGGGCCCATGCCACCCGGCGTTTTTGTTTAAAAAATTCTTGAATTTATTCGTGGAATTCAGCTCTTTTTAAATCCGAAAAATCATCATACATTAATATCGTCAAAACATTACAGGATTTAATGGTTACATACAACAAAATCCACATAATGTTCTAGAAACTAAGCCTACATAAACTTCTAAAATAAAAAGACCAATGATCATAGAGTCATAGATATAAATAAAAGCATGACATCTTTCCAAAACCAATTAAGCAGCAATTCTCGCAATCTTCATAAGTATGTGGAGTGGCTTCTCTTCAATTTTCACAAGTATGTGGGGTGGCTTCTCTTCAATTAAGCGAAATTAGCGTAGCCATGGACTTGAGCATAGCAATCTTCCCAAGTTAGATAGATCCCCAAGAAAAGCGACCAACAAACACTACGTACCACGCCATGCTTGCCTATACATGTAAACAAAATAGGATCATAATGCTATGTTATTCATAAATGTTGTACAGTAAGCACGGACATATATTTAAAATATCCAAACTCGGATTTGAACAACACTAACTCATGAATTTCATTCACAATTCGAGCACAATTTTGCGTGTGACCGAGGCGGGCATTTCAATGAACACCTCAAGGGCGTGTGACCGACGCACTCACCAAGCTTTCGGCGCCTCGTGCGCTCCTATCTTGTCTTGGAGGATTTGAGGAGGACAAGGTCGCACGGCACGGCGTCGGGCGGTGAAGAGGAAGACGGCGTGAGAGGTCAGCGGACGACGAGAGAGGTGTGGCGGCGTTCCTCCGTCGACATAGAGGAAGACCAAGCATGCGACGCGAGGCTAGGACAACAAACGAATTAGTTCTCATTCTCATAGGTAAAAACTCGAACACCTAAAGGGATAATTAGTTCTCACCGTGGAAGGGGCCGAAGAGCGGGATGCTCTGGCCAAGGGCGTTGGGGACGCCGGAGTGGAGGAGCGGGCGTGGGAGAACACCGGGTCAAGCCTTGATTCCGCTGGAGCGGAACGACCGGGGATGCGCGAATGGACGCCCCGTGGCGTAGGGGACGACGAACGGCGACGTTGGAGTTGGTGGTGCTCCGTCGGCGACCGGTGCTCTTTCTTTACCTGGTGGGGAACGAGAATGACGCGTGTTCAAATGGCTTGCCAAAATTTCGCTCCAAGCCACTCACCTATATATATAGGCAAGGCTGGTTTTGGGCGCGGTGGGGAACGAAATGGCGGGAGGTTCGAGATAGATTTCGAAAATTTCACCCCAATCCTATTCACTTTGCCGGTTATTACCGCCGAACCTAAGAATAAATAGAAATGGTGCCACTTCATGGATGATCATGTACCTTTGTGAAGGATGTGTAATCCTCCATGTTGGAAATGGCTTGAATTTTTTTGCGGTCATGTACACCAAAAAATATGACCCCACACACAAGTTCTTAGGTTTTTCTCGATAAATATTTTAATTACTATGATTTTCTTGAGCTAAACCGACAACAAGAAGGCTAATTAAACCATGGAAACACAAGAATTTTTCTTGGACCTCCACGGTGATTTGACTCCTAGGGCACATGAGACCCTGTGGAAAAGTCTAGTAGCATTCTCGCTCTTTTCGTAGGGTGCGCCGCTTCAAACTATAATTACACCTGGCGTCGCCGCCAGAAATTCAAATAAACTGGGAAAAGTACCAAACCAACTCCGAAAAATCTCAAACTTTGTGGGTGCTTCCCCATTTGCATGTGAAAGGCTCGAGAAAAAGTTTAAGACCACTACAACAACGGCAAACATATGAACCATATGGAGCACAAGAACTACATTGTATAGTCCCGGTTCGATGGTAGGGATCATGTGCCTCTGTGAAGGATGTGTAATCCGCCTTGGTGGAAATGGCTTGAATTTTTTTTTCCAATCATGTACACCAAAAATATAACCCCACACAAGTTCTTAGGTTTTTCGATAAATATTTTAATTACTATGATTTTCTTCTAGCTAAACCGGCGACAAGAAGGCTAATTAAACCATGGAAACACGAATTTTTCTTGGACCTCCACGGTGATTTGCCTCCTAGGGCACATGAGACCCTGTGGAAAAGTCTAGCAAAGATTCCGGCTCTTTTAGTAGGTACGCTCAGTTCAAACTATAATTACACCTGGCGTCGCGCGAAAATTCAAATAAACTGGGAAAAGTACCAAACCAACTACGAAAAAATCTCAAACTTCGTGGGTGCTTCCCCATTTGCATGTGAAAGGCTCGAGAAAAAGTTTGAGACCACTACAACACCGGTAAACATATGAACCATATGGAGCACAAGAACTACACTATATAGTTCTCGGTTCGATGGTAGGGATCATGTGCCTCTGTGAAGGATGTGTAATCCTCCTTGGTGGAAATGGCTTGAATTTTTTTCCAATCATGTACACCAAAAAATATAACCCCACACAAGTTCTTAGGTTTTTCCATAAATATTTTAATTACTATGATTTTATTCTAGCTAAAATGGCGACAAGAAGGCTAATTAAACCATGGAAACACAAGAATTTTTCTTAGACCTCCAGGGTGATTTTCCTCCTAGGGCACATCGGACCCCTGTGAAAAAGTCTAGCAAAGATTCGGGCTCTTTTCGTGGGTACGCTTTCGTTCAAACTATAATTACACCCAGAGCGTCGCGTAGAAATTCAAATAAACCGAAAAGTACCAAACCAACTCCGAAAAATCTCAAACTTCATGGGTGCTTCCCCATTTGCATGTAAAAGGCTCAAAAAAAGTTTGAGACCACATGGGCCACAAGAACATTATAAATTAATTAGGAACCGCTTAAACTACAACCTTACAAATAATTAACATAGTAAACACACTAATCATCATCATCATCGTCGGGATCAATATTGGGTCCAGCTTGTGATCCATGCACACGAATGTAGGATTGTAGAAATATCGGTAACCGATGTCACGGGATTAAGTATCCGCTTGAGTCGATGAAGGTCAATGCCCTTATGATTGCACTCTCTCGCCCTCGCAAGGCCGTAAAAAATGCTCGACAATAGATATAACCTACCGAACGACCACCGCCTAAGTTAGTAAACCTTATGCGATATTTTCGCCCTTCCGTAGTTTGTTGGCCGAGGTGTGCACGTAAGTCCCAATCGTACCGAAAGTCGGTTTGTAGCTTGGTCGAGAACGGCCGCCAAGCCACATGCAACATAAGTAAGATCGTGGAGAAAAATCTGTAAGTGGGAGAATCAAAATGAATGAGGATGATGTGAATCTATCCAATATGCATTCTCAAAATGATGAATTTAATTTATTACCACATCATCATGGTTGTAACTACCAACATATTCGCTATATTGCCATAGGGGATATTCTAAGAAGACAAAGCAAATATCTTAAAGTGCTTAGAAATCAGGGCACAATGTAGCAAACACGCCGGTGCATCTAAGCACAAGGAAACGACATGGTACTCGGCGTTTTGCACGGTCGTTCTCTCATTTCCCCTCTCGTGGATTAGGTGGTTGTTGTGTCCCGGCATCTTCGAAGGGATGTAAAAACTTATTTCACACGTATATAGTTGATGACCATGTGACGATGCTCTAGATGTCGCGGTCTCCACAAAACCAGAGATAGAGAACCGCCTAAGTCTTTGTTTCTATCCATTGTACCGGGATAAAGTCTCGTGACAAATATAAATACAACAAAATGACGTTAACTTAAATTAATTGTCCATGTATTTGTTATAGTAAAATAAGAAATAAAAAATGTTAGAAAAATTTCATACGATGATCGGATAAAGGAATGGCCTTGTGTCCACACTAGGCGAATGGCTCATCGCCGGCGTGGAAACACGTTGTTGTGGTGGCGAGGACCGTTCATACCACCACCCGAGCGATAAAAAAAGAAAAAAAGGACAAAGCTCATAAATATATATAGTATATATATATATATATATATATATATATGTATTGTTTATATGCATATATATAGGAATTCTAGACAAGAAAAAAATATCCTTACCAATGTAATATCCCCGGAGCCATGAACAAATCTCCTAGAAAGAGAGAGAGAGTGTGAAAGAGCCGAGTGGATTTCGTGCAGTGACCGGAGCTCGTGGGTGCGTGTGCTTGGGTATGTGTGTGGATGCGGCCGGCGCCTTTGATTTATAGCAGTTGATCACTACAGTACATCATCACCGCTGGGTATTAAGATATACCCTGTAGTGATAACAACATGACTACCGTAATTTGAATGGAGCCGACAAGAATACAATATCACTACCGGGTTGTTTGTATGTATCCCAAGCGGTGAATTCACGGCGTTGTCACTTCACTCGGTTTGCATGCATGCATTGTTGCGATCTTCTTTGCATATGTACTGCAGTAGATGCTTCACTCAAGCCGGATACTATATCACGTTCTATGCAAAGATATTGTTTTGAATGATTTTAGTGATATTAAGGGGATATGGATGTGAATAAATTCATTACCCTGTTCTTTTTTTTGTTACATATATAACTTTATTTCATTCACATGAGATTTGGATATCTGTTGTTTTTTCCTCACAATGCAAAGATATTTCATTGACGCAACCGCCTTTATTATGTTCGATCAAGGGTAAAAATGGGAACTCAAAGATATCGAAGAGACAATCAACATTCATAACAAACAGAAATACAAAGATAAGAAATTTGATTACATATATTTCCATAACAAAGACCTTACATTACATATATTTCCATAACAAATACCTTACATAAAACTAAATATACGGTAACAAAGACTAATTCACGATAGGTCAATGCTACAATCAAAGTGTACAAACACATTAAAATTTAACCACCTCGCAAGTCTCTTGTAGCACCTCGGGGTCGAAGAAGTGGCGAGGTCGCTAATTTAAGAACTGAATGAGGAGGTTGGAGGATGAGATTCACCGGGAGCTTCATCTTCAGCCCAAACTTGACCATTGGACCGAGGATGAAATCACAAAGAAACTTGGTCCAATGGGGGTTGTTTTTCCGTGGATGCACCATATGATTTAGATACTATATGCCCATGTGCCTGGGGTTTTGGTTCGACATTTCCACCCCAAAGCACAAGGACTCTAGACTCTTAATATGTGTCCAGAGTTCGATCCTGAATCATGGCACCCACAGAAGCTACAAGCTCCGGTGTCTCTCTATCATCGGTAAGACTCTTCTAGCACCTTTTATGTAAACCATTTTCTTGGACTAGACATATCTATATGTGGAGGGCGTTCTCCCAAAGAAAGGCCATATGTATATGGAACTAGAAAGTACTGCTAGCAAAGAAGATCGAGGACGAAGAACAAGAAAAATAAGGAGAAAAAGATTTCCTAGATCCAAAACCCATGACACTAAAATTTAAAACTAAGCCCTCTCAGATTTTGAGGAGGGGTAGGAACCACTTGGACGAACCAAGAATGCAAGAATAGATAGGAGAAACTGGGAGCAAAACACAACGTCCCCTTGCCATTTAAATAGGCGAGATGTCGTGGTTGAGTCGACCGCCGTTGTACGGAGGACGTGGCAAAGAAGCGTTAGCATTGATGCGTGGTCGGCCCGATCGAGTTGAGAACTGTGCGGCGTTGAATTTTGCAAAATCACCGCCGGGTCTAAGTTTTCACCCTAAGTGATGTCGAATACCACGCCAGAAAGATCCGCACCTAAAGCGGCGATCTACACATCACCGCCGGGTGTAAAACTACACCCGATAGTGTTTTAACTGACATTGATTTAACTCGTCGACGCTACAGCTGGTGCCACAGGCTTTTCTCATTGATTCCAGAGACACTGTCGGTTTCCTAACCGGTAGTGAATACTATGGCAACGCGGTTCTCCAAGCGGCGGCATGCATGCAACACAGGCCTCGTGAACACGCCAAGTGAACGTGATAACTACTGAAGATTGTGGTCAAAAAAAGAAAAAAAGTGATGACTATCCGTTGGGCGGTACAAGTTTGATTCTTTAAATAGCCCTAAGAGGTGTTGTGGACGTGCTACAACTTAGTTGATCGTGCTCCAGCCAGCAGAAGTCTCTCGTCTCCCTCCCTAGCCTGCTCCCTCACCCGTCGGCATTGAAGGTACGTGTGGTTGATCTTGTAGCAATGGTAAACAATGTAAAGCATGCATTCCTTGTTTCAAAATAACAATGGTGTATTTAGATAAGTATCTATATCTATGCTATCAAATCAATATCATTAGATTTCGTGAGCAACATCTATAGCAATGGTAATCCTAATTAAACTCGAGCATCGTTCTTGAAAAAATGGTCAAAAACTGGCTTGTTGGGGATCGAACCGTGGATTTCGGGATTGGGTGTTGGGAAACGCCGTGGGCGTACCGAGGAAGCGGGCATTAGAAACGCCGCGCAAATGCGTGGCCGGCCGCCCTTGGTTGCTTTGCCTAAGTGTGGGGATTGGAGATCAAAACGAGTGCACGCAGCCGCCAGTCGTCCTTCGTGGGGAGATTTGGCCGATCGCGACGGCCATTGGATGAGCCGGCCGCCGTTGATCGCTTTTCATGGCGTCGCGTCTTGGGGAATGACAATCGACCGCATGCATTCCATGCTTGTTACTATATAATTATACACGAACGCTATGATTTGGTACCATCTCCATCGCTAATTAACCTCTCTCTTTCCATAAACCCCGTGCAGCTAGCTTCTTCATCGACGATGGCCGGCGTCTACACCAACGAGGAGCTTCACCATCACCATGGCGCCTCCATGACGCCCTCCGAAGCTCACCCACGGCCAAAGAAGTCGGCCCGCCAACGGTGCCTTGGCCGTTGGTGGAGAAGGCCAACTTCTACGCCTTCAAGGTCGAAGCCATCGCCGACATCCTCGCTAGGGGATACCGGCGAGGCGGGCGGAGCTGAACACGGTGCTCCGAGCACCGGGCGGCGGAACGAACGTGACGGCGCGAGGACGAGGCCTAGCGGCGGCGGCGGCGGAGGCGATGGCGGCGGCCGCTTTTTTTTTTTTTTCTGTTTTGTAAATATATTATCTACTAATATATAATGACCCGATCGTTTTTAATTCGTCTCCGTGTGCAATCTTACATTTCTATCATTTTTTCTTGTTCCTTCTTCATTCAACCCCGCGAGCTATCGGTTCCTTTGCTTCCCTCCCAAATCGCTATCGGTTCTAATTCAACCCGGTTGTGTCAATCTTCAAATCGCTTTTCGGTTCTAATTCAAACACGCAAGTGATCTATGTCCATCAAGACCCTTTGCCGGGAACGATTCAACCCGGTGGTGATCTGAATCTTCACCGCCGGGATTGATCGAATCCGTGGAGTTTCGAAGTTTCCGCTGAACGGTTCATCACCGCCGGGGTGAGGTTCAACACCGCCGGTGGATTAAATTCTGGTAGTGATGCTTTGGCGGTAGTGATGAGCGAATCAGTAGTAGTGATTTATGGCATAAAAATATACTATACAAATATAATTAAAAAATGTAATGCTATATATTTGTTTGACTTTCACTATGTTTTTTAGAAGGAAAATGTATTGATCTAAACGCATTACACCGGCCCTTTTACAAACAGGATCCTCAAGAAAAGGAAAATTACAAAGAAGTACAAAACTATTGTTCATCTTCCTCGAAGCCTTCGAGAGATCCGTTCGTCACCGCCGCCGGCCGCTTCCCAATCGTCGTCGGACAACAGCCAAACTCCACAAGGTGGAGGCCGCAGAGGAGGGCTTACTTCTAGGTGAATCACCGAGTACACGCCTCCCAAGGCGCATCGGCCAACTCCCGTACCCACGACGCATCCTTCGATTCCACCGCCGACAACCCGAGCAAAGCTCAGATTTTCACCAAAAATCATCTTCCTCGAGACTAACATGGTCAACAACATCATCACCTCAAGAAGACAACGATGTGCCGGCCCTCGACTCCTAGACGAGTCTCCCCGGCCTCTCCGTTGACGTCGGAGAAGATCGCCATCGGAGAAACGGAAGAAGCCGGAAGAATTTATTCCGTTGCGCCGCCGTCGCTTCCGCATCGCCACCGTCGCCAGGAAAAGCAAACCGCAGAGGAGCCAAGCTTCTCCGGTAAAACCTAACTCCACCATCGACGGCGAGCAAACCCTAGACATAGGTGGACTCGACCAAGACTCTACGATGGCAGGAGATCTGTTGAAGAGGCGGACCCCTGCTCCTCGTCACCACCGCAGCGGGCCGGAGGCGAGGAACGGGGCTGCACACGGTGGCGGCGGTGCCGCCTTTTCTTTTCATGAGAGAAGCCCCAGGCGGCGCTCGCGTAATGGCAGTTCGCTCCTGAAATCTCATGTTTGGTTTTGGAAATTGATGACACCTTGTTATGCTAATCCTTTGCTCTAAGTGTGCTTAAGAGATAAGATTGCATGGATGACGTGGAGCGTCATGATCACGGACATGGACGTTGATGATGGACATGATGGATCATCGAGCTCGTGTGTCGAAATGGAAAGGACCCGAAGATCAAGGCAAAGGTATAACTTGATAGGGTTTTCTTTCGGTGATCAACACACTATAGAGAGTGTGATCACGTTTAGGATAGATGGACGACTATCAAGAGGGAATGCCACGGCTAATCCAATGAGAAAGTGCCTCTAGCTAGGTTCATGTTGACTTGCATATGCATTTAGAATCTAGCGGACTAACTTCGCCTTTGAAATTGATTGTGAAATTGCTAACACACTTGCACATGGAGATGTACACGAGGTGGTGTTGGCACATTTGCAAAGGCGACGGCGGTTTGTAGGGTTGAGTTGGGTTTGGGAACCGCTCATTGTTGGAGAATGAGATGCATATTTTCTATTGCGTTGGATGCAATTTGTTGGAGAATTCTTGCTAACCCTCGTGCTCGAGTTGGTATACTTGTTGGGTAGCAAGTTGGAGCAAAGGCGACAACGAACGATGAAGTTTCACAGAAAACGATGGCCGGACGGGTGGTCGGGTGATCGGACGCCGGAGGGGGCTTCGACCGGAGGCGTCCGGTCGGCCATCGTCCGCCTCGATTCTAGTAAGGTCCGGAATCCTCGCTCGCCGACGGCGGGCCCGTCCGGCCGGTGACCGGAACCTCCGACCGGACACCGCTCGCACGTTACGGGGTTTGTCGTTTTCGACCGAAAGCACGACCGGACGCACGGGTGTAGCGTCTAGTCACTAATCGGGAGCATCCGTCAACCAACCCGGTCAAAAGGTCCGGTCCAGCCGCTGCGAAAATGTGATTTCAAGCACCAACGACTCTTTTGTTTGGTGGAGCCTATATATTTGTGTGTGGCCGGTTCATTTGCCTCTCTCTTACAGATTTGAACATTCCTACACTCTTGTGAGCTAAAGAAACTCCCCTCCACTCATCACTTCATCCTAACTTCGATTCTTGGGTGAGATTGAGTGAGATTGAAGTGCATTGCATTGTTGATTGCATCTAGAGGCACTTCATCCTTGGAGGAGCTGCGGGATTTGTTATCTTGGGAATTTGCTTGGTTGCCTAGCGGCTTGGAGGTTGAGGCGGTGTTGAGCCTCACCCCGTGGGAGATTCGCGAAAGGCATCATAGTGGATTGCTCGTGGCTTGTGGATCCCCTCTTGTGAGTCGTTTGTTGAGCTCCCACCGTGGGATTTGGCACCGACCATTAAGCTTGCAAGCCATCAAGTGGGTGCATCGCCACAACGAGGAGTAGCATGTCGGCAAACACGTGAACCTCGGTAAAAATCATCGTGTCAAGTGTTTGAGCTCATTGGAGATTTCTTATTGATCACGGTGATTGACATCATCCTCTACACTCCTCGGTGGTATTGTATTCTTGCTCACCTTCGCATTACTTTGCTAGTTTACCTTGTGTAGTTTGCTTAGGTTGCTTAGTTGATTAGCCTTGCTTCCTCCTAGTGGTAGAACTAGTTAGTATATCTTGTTCACCTAGGATTGACATAGTTAGTTTGGTGTGACTAGAGATCATAGCTTCACCTAGAATTGATTGCATAGGGGGCTTACCTAGATAAACTTGTAGCACCGCTTATTACGCTTCGCCGTTTTATTTACTAACCGGTTTGCTCAAGTATTGTTTGTAGAATTTTTAATAGGCTATTCAACCACCTCTAGCCATTAGGACCTTTCAAATCCTCGACTTTTACTATGGTTGGAAAAAAACCTTGGTACCTCCAAGTACTTTCATTTTTTCTATTTTTAGCTAACTACTCCCTCCATCTCAAATGGAAGTCATTCCAAAAATACCGTAGACTCAAAGCCCAATATTTTGTTTGGTCTCGCAATATAACCTCATATTTGCAACTAATTACGGTAATTAATGCCATGCGGTTTACCTCTCTAAATTCCAAAGATAGCCCCGTGAATGTGTGGGTGCATCGAGGTAAGTCGTTGCTTTTACGTTAGTTCTCGTGTCCATATGCATGTTTTTTACGACATGCAACTATGTTGCTATGAAGTGGGATGAAGCACAAAGTCTATGAATCTAGATGAAGCACAAAGGCTATGAATCTAATACATATACAACTACATATATAATTCAATACCTTAGATTTTTCTCTCGCATCACATAAACGTCACTACTACAGAATCGCTCATCACTACACGGTATCACTTTGCCAAAATTTAGTCCACCTAAGAATGATGAACCGCGCCCGGCGATGATGAACCGTTCAGCGCTGGGACAAACCGTAAACTCCACGGACTCGACCAATACCAGCAGTGAAGATTTATATCTCTACCGGTGAAAATTATGCCCCTGCAGTGATCGGATGGACTCATATCACCGCCGGGTGCAAATAAGAACCGACAAATCTCTCTCGCATACAATCGTCCGGTTGTTGTCACCGAAAAACTATGGTGTGACCGATCCGGTAGTCTTTGTGCGGCTCACTCTCGGTTCTAAAATAATGCTTTGGCAAAGATAAAGTCGCCAACTCAAAAAAGGTGACAGAGTGTTCTCTCCTTCCTACTGCACCATCCCAAGAACAGGCGCTCGTTTAGACCCTCCCCCTCGGTCTTTGCGACCGTTCTAATCCGTGAAGGACTCGCTTGTATTTGAAGAAAGGTGTTGGTATTTATCAAGTGTTATAAGAATATGAAGGATTACGCAGTTTACGCCTTGGTTCCTACCATTGTAGCTTTTCCCTAGGATGAGTATTCTAGAGTATCGTATCCACAGGGAAGCGTTGGCTAAAAGAATCTAATAACTCACAATCATGTATCTACTAACTTAGCAAACCACTAAACTAAAGTGAGGGGGGGTAAATGATAATGATAAGAGTTATGCATAATATCACACACAAGAGAATTCCTAATGATAAATGTGTAGTAGCAAGTTGAGAGGACAACGGGAGAGATCAAGGTTCCTATGTACTTCTCTATTACTTAGGTTCTATGATAGCAATTATACTAATGCACTTTGGAGCGGCAGATCCGTCCCAACTCGAGAAAGACCGGAAAGAAAGTAGTCCGGGAGAAGGCCAAAAAAAGCTCTACGAAACACCAACCCGAACGTGGTGGACTACATCGGCCCGACAGGTCACACACCCCCGGGCTACCACAACTATCCGTGGGATTGGGCGCAACCTCGGGTAACCTATAGCCTAGACACCAAGTCTACACTATCGATTACTACTCTAGCTACCTAGAATAACTAGAGCCCTCAATACGAGCGGAGATTCCATGCAATAGCATAACAACTATACTTAACCAAATATAATATGAAAGTGAATAGAGAAGATAAATATATAAGTCATAATGTCTTACAAAGGAAGGATACAAAACATACCAAACTCAGAGATTCCTCCGTAACCGAGCACGGCTCCGCTCTCCCTAACTCTCTAGTTGCTAATCTACTACATTGGAGAGTCTAGCCCTAATTCTCTAGTGGAGAGGTTGTCCTCACATTGGGACACCTTCAAGACCAACAGGTCAAGAGATATGAATGGAATGAATTAGGGTTTCACCCCTCGGGGTAGGGGGTCTCCTTATATAGCCCTAGGCGATGCACGATGACCCTTGGATCAAAACCGACCTTGAGCAACGGTGTAGATCTCTTCTTAATGGCGGTTGTGAACCGACCTTCAAACAGGTCGACAAGGGTGGGCCACGGCCACGCCGCCGCCGCTATTTATGCGGCACACGGCTGCTTGCAGTGGGCCCCACTTTGTGGCTCGTGCCTTACGGTGTCTTACGGAATGTTCTTACTTGAGTTTCAAGTTGATTGCTTCACGGATACGCCTTTATGTCGTAGGGCTTGCAAACTCTTGGGCGTTTTCTGTTTAATCCCCTCGAAAATATATAAATCACCAAAACTTCGTGGAATTATGTCAAGAAAGCCCCTATACTATGTTGATATTCATTTTAAGCCCTTATTTCAGTTTTAAAAAGCCTATATATTTATGCTATAATAGGTGTCAACAAGCTCCCCAAGCTTACCCTTTGCTAGTCCCTAGCAAAGCCAAACTCAAAGAATGGATCGGGAGTTGCTACAACGCTTTCACGCCCTCAACAAAGATACACTTTGCTTTCAAACAAAATTTCTCCTCCTAAGTTAAGAATAAACTTGTTCAACCTTCAACTTACCCATATTACCTTTAACCATGGAGCTTATAGCCTTTTCTTAGGATCTTGGGCAATTGAAAGATAGAACAATCAAGTCAAGCACCAAGTCTCAAACTCTTTGTTCAACTATCATTCCTGAGTTTTTTGCAAAAGTTATCAAAATAAAACTCAAAAGTTCCTTAGTATGACCCTTTCAAATCTCTCATTTGTGGTATTTGTGGATCCTCACTTAGGCAATAATGTTGTGTTGCCTTTCTCTCATGATATGTGGTATTTTTGGCATAAGGCATAAGAGATATGTGGTATTTTTGCCTTTCAAAACTCGTGGAATTATGTCAAGAAAGCCCATATACTATGTTGATATTCATTTTAAGCCCTTATTTTAGTTTTAAAAAGCCTATATATTTATGCTATAATAGGTGTCAACAAAAAGGCTTGACGGTTTTTGGTTTAAGGTTAGTAACAATCATCCGCTTCTTTGATTTTATTCCCTAATTACCTCTGTTATGATGGGTACATCCCTTGATTCTTGTTCTTGTTCTTTCTACATTCTAGAGCCGCGAGCTCCAATTGAACTTAATTTCTGCTAGGCTTCCAAGCAATTTGTGGAGAATCCATCATCTATAAGGTTGGTCGCCTAATTAATTACACCGCTTTTCCTATGGTGCTATAATTATTTCTTGTTAGTATATAGTCGAGATTTTACAATTTTGCCCACCAAAATAGTCCATGTGTCACCTACCACCACATTTTTTTTCGAAATGAATTGATCAAGTCTTCAATTTCACCTTTTTTGTAGAGATGGATCGAGAGTGGATGTATGGGTCCCGTGCAAACCGAGGGTTCATTCATGGAGTCTCCCCAGCCGTGTGTTGCCGTAGCTCATGCCCGGGTAGGGAAGTATGTTTTTGCCCATGCTTGGATTGCAAGAATGAACGAAAAATATGCTAACACGTAGTGTATCCTAACCACTTGTATACACCGGGTTCATGCCGGGGTATACCACATGGATAGAGCATGGTAAGATTGGTTTGAATGTTCCGTAGGAAAACAATGATGATCGCCATTCCTCGCCGTGCACGAGGAAAACAATGATGATCGGGGAAACAACGACGCCGCCATGCACGAGCAAAGATGAGGGCACTACCGGCTTGCTTAGTGATACTCTTCTTGCCGATGACAACGAATTTTAAGAGGATGGCCTTTCTTTGTTGCTACGTAATGCGTAGTCCGCATTTCTTAGTCCCAAACAAATTAAAAAAGCTAGAGAAAATGAGGCAAGATGGAAAACGCCATTGTACAAGGATTGTGAAGTGAGCAAACCGAGGCCAACATATTTACGTTGACTACAAATCCGTAGAAGGGGTGAGCGACAAAGGCTTCGATTTCTTCCTAAGTGTAATCGGGAAATTGCTCCCAAAAGACAATGAGTTGGCGAGAGAAGACATACCGGGCCAAGCGGATGATCCGCCCCTTGGCCTCGAGGTCGAAAAAAATCCACGCATGTGTCAATGATTGTATATTATACCGTGGAACAAAATACGGAAAGTTGGATGCATGCCCCAAGTGTAAACAACCATGCTACAAGCATGGGCCATCAAATGAAGGTAGCAAGAGCAGAGGAGGTCCTGTTAAAGTCGTTTGGTATTTCCCAATAGCTCCCCAGGTGCATAGGCTGTTCGCGATGTGCAAAGTCACCAAGCCGCTATTACCGGCATGGCGAAGAGCGTCCGAAAGACCCCAAGATGAGGCACCCACCGACCGGCGTGGATCGGAGGACTATCAATACTATGTTCTACAAGGAGCTCGGTGGAGAGGTAAGGCACCTTTGGTTTGGTTTGAGCAATGATTGGATGAATCCTTTCGACTAGGTTAGGAGCAAGCATAGCACATGGCCGGTGACACTCAGATATACAATCTTCGCCACACCTGTCGTATGAAGCATTCGCTCATCCAAATGCCACTATCGATCCAAGGGCCAAGACAAATGTGGAATGACATAGACACGCTTCTAGAACTAGTGATCGATGAATTGGTAGAGATGTTCAAGATGCGGTGTGAAGGATGTTTGGGACGAAAGTACAAAAAGGAACATGTCACGGTCCAAGGGAATACTAATCGCTACAATCAGCGACTTGCGGGCCAAGGTTGCTTATCCGGAGAAAAGACAAAAGGCTATACCGGATGTGTCGAAAGTGCTTGGTTGAAACACATGCGGTACATCTACCGAGCAACAATAAAATGGTTTATATGAGAAACCGTAGGTTCCTACCGGAGGGATACTGCATCAAGGAACAAAAAGAACGCTCGGGAATATGAAGAGGGAGGGCTCCGTGAGATTATCGAGACGGAAAGCGATGCTTCGAGAACTAGACAAACTGAATTTTGTCCTTGGAAAGGGGAGGGCGTGGCATTCGAAGGGAGTATCCGGAAGAAAAAATCGCTTTTTGGAAACCCGCCTTCTTGGCCACTATTGAGGGTACGCCACCGTCTTGATCCCATGCACCTTACTAAAAATGTGTCTTTGGGCACCCTAAACCATTTGATGAACACCGGGGACCTCGGCGGATTCACTAGCCACACGAAGACATGGAGCACTTGGGAATCATGAAGGGTCTCGCATCCGGTCTTGGCTAGAGAATGATCGGTGTACCTTCCGCCTACGACATGGACCTTGAACAGGCAAAGAAAAGAAAAAGTTTATCTCCTTCAATGAACTCAAACTCCCAACAAGCGCTACCGTGGTAGCCTCAAGAGGCTAGTGAACATGAAAGAACTCAAGTTCAACTATGGCTGCATGAAGGCCCACGATTGTCATGTCATTATGACTCAACCGCTCCCTCGTTGCTATCGTGGTCTCCAGCTCCCCCAAAGCTCACCGCCGCAATCGTGACAGCTTGTGCTCGCCTCAATGCAATCTAAAAAAAGGTTATTGCTATGTCCACGCTGACCAAATGCAGCAGCCAGATATCCTCAAGCACTAAGCATGCTTGAGGTGGAATTCCCTCCGACTTTCTTTGATATCTCAAAGTGCATCCGCTAGTTCATCTTGTTGAACAAATTAGAGGCCTTGGCCCAATGCACCGCATCGATGTTCCCTTTTGAAAGGTTGATGAAAGTTTTTAGGAGGTATGTCGGGAAATGTGTTCGTACCGAGAAGGGAGCATGGTTGAAGGATGGTCAATCGGAAGAAGCTATCGAAGTTCTCGCACATATTATCTAAACATGGAGAGGGTTTGACTTCCAAGATCTCGTCATGCGGGAAGAATATGTGGCAAAGGAACGACGGGGCCTAAATATATTACGATAAAAGACGTTGTTGCTTTCGAGACAAAGCACATTTTTTTCGCTTTTTTACGCCAAGTCGAGGATGCGAGGCCATACCATGTGCGGCACAAGGCAATGCTTAAAGAGCAAAATCCCAACATGTCACGTAATGGGCTACATAAGAAACATACGGATGAATTTTGCGATTGGTTGCGAGTAAGCTTGCTTGGGAAAGAGTTGGGTAATCAACCGGATTTCCCGGTGGGGGGCCTAAGAGTACATATGTTATATACCAAGGGTACGAGATCAATGGATACACATTTTACACAAAAAAAGCAAGATGGAAAGAGCCAATACCAAAACAAAGTGGTGTTCGCTTTTGAATCAGAGACGAAAAAACGGCAGTGGAAGATACCTACTATGGTTTCATAGAGGAGATATGGGAACTAGACTATGGTCACCGAAGGCAAATCTGCTTTTATTTGCCGATGGGTTCGAAATCAGCCATCAACATCGATACGTATGGGTTCAATACGGTTGATCTCGGAAGACCGCACATAGAGAGGACCCATTCATCCTTGCAAAACATGTTACGCAAGTTTTCTATGCACCTGGACAACAAAACAAATGGAAAGCTACACGCACGGCTAGAAGGGAAAAGGAAGATTGTCGGAGTGGATGGAGTGGACGGATGAAGCTAAAAACTACGAGAGGGTATCACAAAATGCCCGTGATTCACCGTTAACGTAGCCCAAGCGATCGTAGATGAGGGTGAAGGTGAACCTGCTTAGTACAAGCTCGATCACTATTGTAATCGATGGAGTTAGATTATATTGTTCCCTATATGTAATCGATGGAGTTACATTATTGTTAACTAAATGTAATCACTATGTTTGGACAAATTAATGTTCTTCACCAAGTATGTAATCTATGGAGTTAGTCTATCTATACTATGTGCCTCTGATTTGCAATCTGCTTTCAAAGGAACCGATCAAGAGCCAAAACAGAGGAATTTATGTTCACTCCCTGCTCGTAACCGAGAGTGATAGCCATTATCACTACTAGGAGGTTTCACTATCGGTTATTTCACTGTCGGTTAAATAACTAAACCGGCAGTGATCGGAAAAAGCCTAAGATTTGTATGTTTCCTATGTTACCCGTGGTTCATATGCTCTCGTGTGTCCTATCGGTCTCAAACTTTTTCTAAGTCTTTCACAATTAGTGGGTGAGTCATCCAAAAATTTTGAGATTTTTAGAAGTTCGTTTGGTACTTTTGCAGTTTTATTGATTTTCTGCGCGATGAGGCCGAGTAATTCTAGGTTTAACTCGAGGCTACCCCCTAAAAGAATAGGCACAATGCCAAACTTTTCCACATGGTCTCATTTGGCCTAGGAGTCAAATTTATGCACATATACATGCTAAATTCTTGTGTTTGCATGATGTAATTTGCCATTTTCCGCCCCGCTTAGCGAGAAACGAAAAACCCTAAAAATGAAAATATTCACCTAAAAAACCTAAGATCTTGTCTTGGGGGGCATATTTTGGGTGTAAATGATCTGCAAAAAAAAACTCAAGCCATTTACACGTTGGTGGATGACACTTGCTTCACAAAGGCACATGCATGATCCTTTTGACTCTTACAAAAAGCTTAAAATTCATGAATCGCCAAATGTATACACATCATCATGTCGGGTTAATTACACCTGGCCGTGAACATATATCACCGGGGAGTAACTCGGCCAGCAATGATGTGTTATGCTTATATATATGTGAATCGGGCGCGGCCTTGAATTTTCCCCTAATTCTTTTGAACACCGCGCCACCCGGTTCCCAAGCATTTGAAAGCAACCACACGCATAACGTCGACAGAGCACCGCCGCCCACCTCGACACCGTCCTTCGCCTCCATCGGCGGCACCCACCTTGGCCCCGACGCAGCCGCCTTCATCAACGCCTCCCCGGCGCGCCGCCCACCTCGGCGCCCTCCTTCCCTCCATCGACGCCTCCCACCTCGGCGCCCTCCTTCGCGCCTTCTTCGACGGCCTTCACCAACCTCGACGCCGTCCGTCAATGTCTCGTTCTCGCCCCATCACACTTTCGGCCCACGACGCCCGCCCGAGGACTTGGAGGAGCGCAAGGAGAGCGGCTTTCTCCCACCTCCCTAGGTGCTCTCTCTCACTACCCCTAACGTGTTCGAGAATGCCGCCGATGATAACCGCACCCTCCCTCTTCGTGTAGCACAACCTCCATTCTTCGTCATATTCCATCTCCCGCCGGTTGCCCTCGCGCCATCCTCGCCCACGACGCCGCCCGAACGCTGCCCCCTCCACCTCCACGCCGCATCTCCGGCCCATCTCGCCCAAGGTGAGTGCGACGCCCATTTCCCCAACCTGCTTGCTCAAATGTGTGTTAGATGGGGGCAAAGAACTTGTTATTTTGTTTTTCTACAACATTTGTACCAATCGTGGAACACGCTCTGTCACGCCCATGGTTCGTCCCTCGCAGTTAGTCCGTCGACAAGTTCAAATAGAACCGGGCCGATAACCCCGATTCGGAGAGCCGCATCACCCAAGGCAACCGCGAAGCCGCGAATGAGGAACCGGTTTGGGAGCCCTAGCGACGTCCGCAATCGATCAATGTGACCTAGGTGACCGTGTAATGTTCCTAGATTCATGTGAGTAGCTAGGTTGCCATACACACGCCAGTTAATTAAGAGTGTCTTATCTTGCTTGGTATCGCTTATGCGCGAGCAGATGTGTTGTGCCCCGCCAGCCTTAAGATTCGGTAAGCAAGAAGCCCGTAACCAAGCGAGGCAAAACAAGGCTTCCCGAGACGAATACAACCTACCATATCACCGAGGTGGATGAGTACGGGAACCAACCACACCCCCAAATTGCCAGTGTCCAAATACTCTAGTGTCTTGGGGGTACTTGTAAGGGACAAAATCCCAATTAAGTACGTGAAGTGGACCGGAAGGAAACAAATCAATGGAGGGTTCCCGAGGCTACGAAGAAGCTTGTACGCTCTTGTTAAAAGATTATTTCTCCTTCCAAGAGGGTTGTGACATGGAATTGGTACGTAAAAAAACTTATGAAACCACGTAGATGCTTCATGACTTTCAAGGGGAGTCAGATAAAAGTTTGTGCTCCAAGGTAAAGAGCCACATTGGGATGGAGGAGAGTACACCTCACGTAGGATCTACAGGGAGGAATTCAAGGAACATAGGCTAAGCGATGAGTTCATACAAGTGAGCATGAAGAACAAGCAGAACTTGCTTAGAAAAAAACGAAAAATCCTCATCGCCTCAAATTTCTCGTGGCTATGCCCAAAAGATGGCGGATTTTCAATTAGAACTGGATGAGATGGAGAGACGCCGCTACCAAGGTTTAAAGGTTGATTAATCAAAATTGGGAGACAAGATCGATATTATAATCGTATGGCGAGGAACGTGACGCCACTCGCTAAAGACGGAGCTTTAGCAATCGAAAAATCAACCCATGAAAAACCTCGTCAAGAAGATCTCTCAAGTAACCGAGGAGGTGAAGAAAGGGTCTCGTGCTTCTAGAAGGGGAGAATGACGTGCTCACCCAAGCACTCGAAAACAAGGAGCACCCCCGGGTCGCACTAGAGGAGCCGATGTTGTACCTTGGAAACTAGCATTGTTGGACTACTCGAGAGTATCGCGGCGCCGCTTAGGTTAGTGTACGTGAGACCCGACGAAGAGTTGATAGACGCTTTGGAAAGGATGGTGAATGTCGAAAGTCGAGCAACTTTTGTCTCAAAGACAAGCAGCGGTACAAGACCCTAATGATGCCTTGAGCCTTCATGTCATACGCAGCGGCAGCGGATCGGCCCCTGCTTGAGAAAGATGTGAATGCGCCTCATGCGCGTGGACAACTTCAAAGAACCTGCCAATGTCAAGTTGTACGTCCGTCAACGTGGATCTAAAGACAAGGTGGCGGGGCGGCCAGCCCGGCCGACCATCAAGATGGGGGTCATCAATGGCCAACCAATTCCATTGGGGTATGCTCGCGTCAAGATTGATACCATACTTGATAAGAAGTATAACAAGATAGTCATTGAGCACCCCGCAGCGGGAAGACAGCCCAAACTTGGTCGAACATCCACCAAAGAAGTTTTTTTGGCTAAGCACTACATTAAGCCGATTACCGAAAGTTGTCATCGGATGATGAGGAGGACTGTGAGTCTAATCCCTCCCATGATACTAATCCCGATAGAACCCCTAGTTCCCCCGCCGACATGTGCCAAGATCCCCAAAGAAGACAGATTCATCCTTCCTCTTCATTACACCCCCAACATCATAACCCTCCTCACTCTTCATCGCCCGCCAAAGCGTGATCCTCCTCCTCAAGTAGCGCCAATGACAAGATCAAAGGCAAAGGGAAAGGATACCTCTCCGTGAACCAACCCTCGCATACCAACAAAAGGCCGATGGATTCTGTTCAAGTCCAAAAAAAACGTAAAAATTTCCGACCCCGTAAGGCAGCATACAATACATTGGTCAATTTAATTGCCTCATTTGTAGAAAAACACGGCAACTAAAATGGATCACGAAGTTTCGACACGGTAAGAAAAAATGGAAGAAGTCCGTAAGAAGATAGAGAAGCTTGCCGATGAGAAAACATGAGTATTGAACATGCCGCAGTAAATGTATTATGCCCAAGAGGATCCCATTCCCTACCAATGGCAATGCAGTTTGTAAAGGGACGTAATTTGGTTCGTGATGAGTCGGTGATGAACTTGACCCCAACCATGCGTAAATTGCATGACTATTACCTAGATGAAACAAGGATCCAATTTTGATGGAATTCAAAGTTATTGTCCCTCGCAAAGTTCTGCTTTTTCATTATCGAGAAGAACGTAAAAGCTATTTGTTGGATGGGAGACCTTGTTCCAAATTATACCAACAACGCACCCTCGACACAATAAATCTTGACGCTGTGGACGATGTAAGTACCGACTCGCATGACAATGCAATTAACTACTATCCAACACAAATTGTTAAGTTTTGAGCATTACCCATGGTTTTATGTAGGTATATCTCACAATATTATGAAGCCATCAACGTATTCACAAAGTATGGCTTCTTCGAACCCACCAAACTCTCCTCGAAGTCGATTGTCGAGGACTAAACGGAGAAGACCCTAACAACCTGGGCAAGATTTGAAGGATGTTATTGATGAATTGGTGTTCCTGAAAACAGAAATCTTACTAGCCCACAACCGCGAGTATGTGTTCACCGCTTCTAATTCATATGTACGCATCTTTCTCATTAAGACGATTCAATAATTAGGAATTTGTGATTGCAGCCACCATTTTGTCTTCATTGTTGTCAATCTTCAACACAATGAAATCTTGGTGTGGGACTCAAGGATAAACCACTTTCTTCGGAACCACTAGTAAAGTTGCCGACGTAAGTGACCCTAATAATAAATTAATTTTTGACATCACGTGTGTGATGCAAGTTAGTTGCTCACTATTTTCTAACCCACGTATATATTTGATGCTTGTGAGATCGGTACAATTGTATTGTAGCTAGATTCTACTACTACTACTACTTTTCTAACCCACAAGATACATTTGATGCTTGTGAGATCGGTACAATTGAATTCTAACTAGATTTTACTACTACTACTTTTCTTCCCACTACGAGAAGCTCAACTCTATCTATATAGGCCCTTTTGTTAGGTCTTTAGACCACTAATCAACTTGATATCATCATAGTGCATTCTAATTTTTTCCCTTTTTCACTCTTTTAATGTGGCTCAAAGTCCGTGAAGCAAGACTCGGCCTTCATATGTCCCATTCAAGATTGAAAATGGGGAAAATATTGTGCCTCTAAGTAGATCGAGCCACCCACGAACGATCGGTCGCGGTTTCTATGCAATGTGGGCGATGTTTAAATTCCTCCGCGGGCAAACAAAAAACAAGATGAAATGCGGTGTATACTCCCAATTCATTGGGTTTTTTTCAATAACTCAATAAACTGATCTACTAATTCATATATATATTCCCGAATGACAAAAGAAGAAACTCAAGTCCAACAATATCCTACCACGGAGATTGCAAAGATCGCAAGAGGAGCCGGCCAAATTCATCATAGATGAGGTATTGTCAAAATCGTGATTTTCCCATTGCAAAGGCTAGGTTCTATAAGTCCCAAAATACACCACAACTTATGAAGAGACTACCAGTAGTTTGTTGTTGATGTTGTGAGAGATCCGAACATGTGAGCTACTCGATGTCTTGGCCGCCGACCAAGATCCTCTAAACTTGTGAGCTATTGTAATCAAGTTATACTACTTGGTCACTGACCAAGACCCCGTGATGTGGACATGTGATTATGATAATGGTTTGTTGATAAACCCGATATTATACGCTGCTGTAATTACGGTCATTCTTATTTTCTAACGCCGCCGGCTATTAAAATCGGCCTTTTGTTGCAATAGCAATCATCGCCGGGGCGTCCAAAAACGGTAGTGCCATTTCTACAACACTGTAGGTTTCAAAACAACCCGGCGGTGTTGGCGATAACAAACACTTTAGGTTGAAATGTACAACCGACCGCTGTGATCCTAAACATCTCTCGTCGGTGGACATAGAGCCGGCGTTGTTCATTATGGTATCGCGGTTTTGATACACAACCGAAAAGTGTTTTTGTTCCTCAACACTATCGCTCATTTGCATACCCGGTAGTGTTATTTGAAGTAGTGCGCCAGCCGACATTGACACCCGGCAGTTGTTGTCTCAAATCACCGCCTCTGTTTTGACCCTAGTAGTGTTTGAACCCCACATCACTACCGCTATGGTTCTACCTGTTCGCTTTTCGGGTTGAAGAGGGGGTGGAGCCGCAGTTGATGGACAATTAAGTAGTAGTGTGTACTCTCCGAATGGATACAAAGCTCATTTTCCTTTGTTACTTGTTGTCATATTTTTTTTCACTCATATGGTACATTCTCGATTTTCATTAGCTACTCCTATTTTAGATTATAAGACGCTTTCTGCTCTTTTATATACATAGTTTTAGCATGGTATCTAGACATAATTGTATATCTAGGTGTGTAGTAAAAGTTATGAATCTAGAAAACTTAAAACGCCTTATAATTTTAAACATAAGGCAAATAATTAAAGATCGCCTACGGCTATATAAAACCTCTAAAACAAATCTTCAGACACACCTTTGCTCCCATGTTATTTGGATCCTACATCCTCGTGGAACACCATGGCCTAAATCCTCGAGAACACTATGGGGTTGTTTGGTTCCCCGCCCAAACTCGGCGAAGGCTAGCTTGGGCCAACTTTTGGCCATTTGGTCGGCCTAGCCCGCCCGACGCGGACTCCACCGGCCTCCATATCGAGTTAGCCAGCTCTCGAAAAAAGGAACCCCTGGCCGCTTTTCCTAGGGCTGCTTCTACGATGCGCGGATACCGAGGGGGGATCGCTGGCGTATCCGATACTCCGCCGGATACTGGATACGCCACGATACGCCATGGATACGTTATCCGGCCGTACTAAGAAGATTGATACGTACTTGACCGATACTTTGATCCGATACGCTGCGTGGTCGATTTGGATACTGCCCATGAAGCTAAATGGCCCAAATTTCACTCTTCCACACAACGCATCGTTTTCTCCCTAAGTTGAGGCCGGTGGCCGCGACGCCAGATATATGCATCGCCGCCTTTGTATTATGTCGTTCGCCTCGCACTTCCTTCCATTAGACTTGTGGACGGGCGATGACAATGGGGGGCGGCGACGACACCAACGGCGGCGAAAGCCGGGCGACGGCATGTACAAAGTGCGGGTAAGGCCGCAAGCGTATGCAGCCCTCTCCTCGCCTTCAGTGATCTCCTAGCCCTAGCTTTAGTCCCAAAGAATCAACAATCCTTGTAGTTATAGTTACGTACTTCGCTCACCATGTAGATGGCGCCGTGTGATGACCGTGGCTCTAATTGAAGTTGATGACCAGCAAAAAAGAAGAAGAATAGTGTCCTCGTGAACTCCGGTCCTGTGATCTATGGATGACTTTAAGCGATATTTTAATTTGTGAACTATGTTTTATATTAAATCATGTTATTATTAATATTATTAAAAAAATCTTAGGCGTATCCCTGTGTCCTTTGTTTTTGGAGAATAGTGTATCAGCGTATCGGATCGTATTGTATCCGATACGTATCGTTATCAGGTAATAGCGTAGGCTGGCTTGGTCCAGCTTGGTTTGTTCGCGTCACCTTCTTCCCTCACAGTGTGTTTCCTCCTCTCGTACTCACTTGTGTGGCCTTGCCCGTCAATCGCTCCTTGCTCTGCTCCCTACACCGCCTCTGTGACCCTCACGTGGGCGCTGAGTCAGTGGGATGAGCTTACGGGCCTCCTCCTCCGGGTTTTCGGCCGGCCTTGGGGGGCACAAGGCCGGCGACCTTCACGCTTCGGATCCGACTATGGCGGAGGGAGGCTATAGTGGGCGACCCGCGGACGCCCGGCGCCCGGCGAGGGAGGGAGGGGCCGAGGCGGGATATTACATGGAGGCGGTCGCGTGGATGGGCATCGAGGCGACAATATGTGGGTCGCCGCGTGCTGCCTCGGCTCACGCGACTTCCTTCACTGTGGTAGCAAACCTCGGCCTCGAGCGTCGTCGTCACGAGAGACCCCTCGCCATGGACGTGCCCTTCTCCCACGGGCTCGGGTGCCTCATCCAACCTCACCTAAGAAGATCTGGCCGTGAGCGCTAGCGCCATCAACGTCAAGACCATGGGCCTCAAGTCCATGAGGGGTTCCAAATGACGAAGACGGGACATGGCCGGGTATGGCGCTGCCCATGATAGCGCCCCCCGAAATTTTGTTGTGCCACACGACAACAATGATCTCAATTTGTCACGAGTATGAGCTTGCATGCCTCACAAAGCATTCGATAGAATGCCCGAATAAGGTAACCACACTAGAATGAGGATGAGGTATCAGAAACAAGTTTCACTGTAACCAAACATGATCTAACCATTTGTTTGTTGTGGCATCAATGGGTTAGGTTGGATCCAACCCTCTTTTGGGGGACGAAGTCGACCTATCCATTATTTGGTTACGCTCTTTGATTTTAGGGACGGATTCAACTCATCACATGTTTGGTTGAAGGAATCGAATATGGGTTGGATGCCACGATAACACCGCTTTTGTGCGGCATTTTACACGGGACCCCGGATTATTAAAAATCGACCAAGCCTATATCAAGAAATCTTTCTCTCTCGGGCGTTTTTTGCATCGGGACCCTTGAAAAGAGTTTCTAATTAAATTTTGCAACCGCTCCATCTACATCTCGCATCTGAGGGGCGCCCGGCGGGCTGGAGCGCCCTCACGGGCCAAGATGCATCTAAGCCCGGGCCCGGCCGGGTCGAGGAGGGTTTGTAGTACTAG
>JADLZK010004320.1:0-67482 GCA_015847255.1 Hyparrhenia diplandra | reverse complement strand
CTAGAGATCTTCACGACCTCACTAGCGTCGGCAACTTCAATCGCGGCACCGCTGTCTGAAGAGCAGGAGGAAAACCGGCTCCCTAGGGCCGTGAGCAGAACCAAACGGCGGGGATCACAGAGTACATCTGCCTGATTCTTGAATAAAAATCAGGATCACGGGGTGAAGAACCGGCTAAACGAGGCGGCCAACTGCGCTGGCGTGGGCCGCGCCGCCTCGCGCCGTGCCGGTGGGGCACCGCCACGTGTCCCACGAACACTTCCCGGCAGGTGCCCACACTCGCGTCGGTCGCGTCTTGTAATGTTTGCGCCAGCCTGTGACAAGCGGGCAGTGAGCCAGCTGGCTATTTGCCTCGGCATCGCCCAGCCTTGAAGTCGCGCGTCCGCGCGGGGGCATTGTTGCCCTGTGGCATTTCCTAATGGTGCAGTAGGAATGGTGGTGCCTCGGGGTAGGCATCGGTACTGTGGGCCGGGTCTTGACGGCACCGCCTCCCGTGTGGTGGGCCGGTGGGACCGCCTAGCCACATGTCATTCTTCTTGCTCTTTATCTGCCATGTGTAAAGCAAGATCATCATTCCATGTGAATTCTTATGTGGTACAATATTTTTCCATTCGAGTCCAAATATATCAAGTAATATATCCATTTCGATCCAGACGGCGAGCTCTCCGCGATGGTGTACCTGTTTTTCCATATAAGATACTTTTTATTGATGATAAATGGAGAATTCCTGCATTGCACTTTGAAATACCAAAACTTGTGGAACTTGTTAGATTTAAACCCTATCACTAAGCTTGATAGTCAAAAGTGAATATTTTATGCGGTGTTGACGGTATAAAAAATAGGTAGTTAACGGCCCACAACACCGCGGAAGACAAAAGATAAAGAAAAAAAGGATTCAAGACACGATTGCCAAGTTGGAGGTTTGCACCAAATCATCAAAATCATTAGTCATGGCATCATCCATTTTCTGCCTGTGCTTATGTGGAATTCACCTCATGGTATGCATATTACCCCTCATATTCTTATGTTGATCCTTGGTATCGGTCTTTATATTATGGAGGGTTGTCGCATTATTACACTTATCAATGATCAAGGACCAAAATATTTTTTTCGGCCATGCATACTCATGTGTGTGGAAAACGTATGGCCATACTTTGTTATCGCCCTCGGCAGATGCAATATAGCCGATGAATGTTTATAACCATCGCGTGCTATATGAAAGGGCCCCTAGGGAATTTATTTTCAATGACTTAAGGCCGGGGGCAAGAAGAAGATCACTTGCATGTAAAATATATGCAAAGAGCAAACTTGCTTGCTTAAAAAGGCGGCCCAAATTTTGAGGTAAAAGAAAAATATTTTCATTTACAACATTTGCCGATGTATGAAAGTTTGTTTGTTTGATTCTAGTAAAAATTTGGTTCAACCAAATTTAATTGGACAAACCGATGTTACTAATAATTTGGGACAACAAAGTAAAGTTCTTTTTAAATCCGTCCATTTACATTTGTGGACAATGGTAGTACCGATTTAGAGGATTGAGAACTCCTCTCTTGTATTTCTTGCGAGATTCCAAAGTGCTATAGTTGACAAGAATGTTCGGTGGCTTGCTTTCAAGTACACACATTGCATAACGGTGAACTTTATAGGAGGATTGCCGAAGACTTGTTGCTAAAATGTCTAGGGGCTGATCAAGCAAGAGTGGCAATGGGAGAGGTTCATGAAGGAATTTGTGGTACACATCAATCGCCCCGAAGATGAAGTGGTTGTTGAGACGGGCTGGTTTCTATTGGCCTACTATGATGGCCGATTGCTTTTTTAGTTACTACAAAGGTTGTGAAGAGTGTCAACAGCTTGGGAATATTCGGCTAGTGCCTTTTGGCCGCTATCCTTCATCCTATCATCAAACCGTGGCCTTTCCATGGTTGGGGTTTGGATTTCATTGGGCGATTCATCCTCCATCTTCGAGAAGGGGCATAAGTTCATCTTGGTTGCTACCGAATCGGTTTCCGCCAGACGCGGTGGGCGGATCATGGGTTTCATCTCAATTTGAGGCTGATCCCGGTCTTGTCAAGGGCGGACCTATCTAGGCAATGATCCTTTTTTGGAATCGGCATTGGTGCCTTGTTTCTAGGACACATGAAATGAAATTGGTAAAGTTCCAGCTTTTTCAATTTCTTTCTTCACTATTCGCCTTTGTTTTCTCCCGAATTTCTTAGGGACTGGCGCGCCAATGAGTGATGCAATTCAAACTTATGGCGAAGGTGGACACATCACAGCCATTCCATCCGCTCGTCAAGCTATTGCCTGGGTTTAGTGGTGGGTGTTGATGTTTCTTAACGTATGCGTAAGAATCAAGCAAGCGTCTGAAATTGTCGTTATAGCATTTCACCCGGAAGTATTCGAGGTATCGTATTTCCACGAACGGTTGTGTGATTACTCTCAATAGAGTCACCCTAGGATAACTATGGGTGGTGAGGTATCTTTATGGGCTCAAACTCTTTTAGCGGATCACTTAGGTGTTATGTCCTTACTTTGGGCACCGCAATCGCCTAAACCGGGATGGAGACCGCAATTGCACCGCGCCACACCCGAACGTGGGGGGGATTACAAGGGACGGACAAGGCTAACCGACCCGACCGCCTACCCCCTCAACCGAGTGGGATGCGCCACAAAAGATAGAAAACCCCTTAGCCTTAGAGACCACGTCTACACTAGTGATTATTACTCTAGCGTGTCAACAAGGCTTACCCATCCACCCGGGGTCCTTCTTCTAGAGTACCGCCCGGCGGAACGACTATCAATCCCGCAAGTCTATAGACAAGATAATATGCTTAAGAGTAATAAGCGAAAAGAGGACACAACCATTCTTACCCAAAATGATTAGAAGGTTGTAGAGGTACAAGCGTGGCGGGCACCGAGCAAGTCCGGGTACTCCGACCACCAGAGAACCGCGATGAATCGGGGGTACATCGGGGACTCCATGGAGAAGAGGGCCAAGCCCTCTTCTAGCCTTCCCTCTCTCACTCTCCATTAGAACTAAGAAGGAGGAAGAAGAAGAATAAGAGTGGAGTGGGAGCTTCTTCCTCTCTTCTACATTGTGGCTCTTCCTTGTGTTGTGTATGAATTGGTGTTGTGGACCCGAGAGGGAGAGCCTCCTTTTATAGCTTGGAGAGAGGGGGTCTTTGGAAATGTGCCACCTCCCCCCATAATGACAAAACCGACCAAAGAATGATGGTTTCTAGGTACAATGAACCCGATACACGCCACCACCGACGTTCTGCGGTTGAATGCAACCGCCTTTGAGAAAAGATGGGCCCTTGGGCCTAAATAGGGTGCGGGCGCACCACGATCCGGGCCGAATGGGCTCAAATTTTGTGAGCACGTAGGTTTTAAAGTCGTTAGCTTTGTTTTGGCGGGTGGTACACCTAAAAAGGAGTCCGTATGAAAAAGTTATGCCCGAAATACTAAACCCATGTCATGTGGCCCAATGTCATTTCATGTTGGATTCGGGCCTCGACCCATTGGGCTTGTTGAGTTTGGATGTTGATATTCATGTTTATGGGCTTTTCTCCTCTCTTCTCCTTGCTTTGCTTATGTCCATTTAGGGTCTTGTTATTTCTTATATGTTTTCCTTTGCTTTTGGCCCAAAATGTATATGTTTCCAACATGACCCTGCAAAACAAGTGAAGTACCAAAAACTTGTGGAAATGGTTAGCTCAAAGCCCTATCACTATTGTGTTTTGGTAGTTTTATAATAATGTTGACGGTATAAAATATGTAGTTAACAACCGTCAACAAACTCCCCACACTTAGTCCTTTGCTCGCCCTCGGTAAAGGTTGAGGACTAAGATGGGTCATCTCCTTGATATGTAACCTTTGCATACAAGCTATTCCAAGCTTCACCTGCACTTGTGAACTTTTTGATGTGTCTACCATGTTAATCTTGGGTAATTGAATTATAGAACAACATAGATTCAAATCCCCTTGCTTCAAATAAGTGCAAGAACTTGGGTTTTCATTTGATTTTTGAAAATGTAAATATAGCATTGCTCCTCGAATGATTCACTCGGATCACTCAATTTGTATGTGGTTTTGTTCATCACCAAAGGCTTAGATTTGCCTTTTTTTTTTTTCTACCAACTATATAAGGCTTTTTTGTGGGGTTTTGGGTAGGTAAAATGAACGACATACTTGTATCATGTCATGTTGCCTTAGTCAAAAACCGGACCACATGGAGAGACTAGTCATAGGCCTAGATCAAGATGTGCAAAGTGTGTGGAACATTTTTGTGTACTCCAGGTATCATGACTCTCTCTTTTTGGTGGAATTTATTTGAAGGAGGTATGGGCTACCTTATTCCTTTTTCTTTTCTTTCTTTTTTTTTTGGACGAGTCTTGACTTCCTCGTCTTTTTTTTTTGGGACTCATGTCCTTCTTTTCTTTTCGTCATTTTGTTTTTTTCAAGCATAACCCACACTTCTCCATTGGTAACTGGGATTTTGGTGAGAGGTCATGATATAAATGAATGGAGTATATTTTTTGGTGGATGGAGGGGGTGCATGTTGTGCGCAACTCTCGGTAAGAGTCGACTTTTTATTTGTGGGTGTACGCGAATCTTGATCTTGGGCATATGAAAAGAATCTCAACATAGGTCACAAACAATTTGACATAGGCTCACCATGAAAACAAGTAGCATATGACTATGGTTTATTTTTTGTCATGAATGATCTCATCATGTCATATGGCTCGTGGGAAATGCATATCATTGAGGAGCATGCTTTTTGAATTTTTTTTTTTTTTTTTGAAACAAACCCCAAGTTCATATAAAAGAGCAAGGTTCTTATCATCCCGGCTATATCACATATTCCAATTACTTAGATAACATGGGGTCCCTATGATAAGTGGTTCACAAGCTATAGGAATATTAGCGAGGAATAAAGAGTATGCACATTTCATTAAAGGATAGCATGGAGATGGAGCTTTTTCAAAAGTTTTGTCTTTTGATTTGTTTAATTTTAAACTTCAAAACTTTTTGGAGGATGTGAGAGAGGGAGTTATACAAACCACCGTTTGAAGAGGAAGGAGTCTAATGGTAGTCGTTCGTCTCGTCCTTTCTCCATTGTGAATTGCTTTCGAGGTTTGTGCAATGTGTTGGGGAGATCTCAGATGAGTGTGATTGTATGCTTGAGAGATATCCCCCACACTTATTCTTGTACCTTGTTTTATTCAAACAAAGAAAACAAAACAAAAGAAAGCAAACACATGGCTCCATTGACATGAACACCGTGGAGCCGTTTTATTGTATTTATTATTTTTATTTTATTTGTTCACCACAACATCACTCAAGCAAGGCTCATTTAAAGAAGTAGGGTAAGCATAGCCTTGATTTATCTCCAACATAAATTACTTCCGTTGATCATGACAACAAAGCGCTAAGTTCATTAACCTAGCTTTGACACCATGTCAAAGTTTTGATTAAAGAAGATCATTTTAACCTAAGCACCACGCTTAATTTAAAAAGACCTATGGATGCATTACATGTGTGTACACATGTAGGTGCACCAAACTCAAGCATACGCCATGGCATGGAAAGCATAAAATTTTATTTTCATGGAGACAAAAAAATGAGTGAGGAGATGGTGAATGTTACCTTTGCATACACAGTATAAATACCATTAGCATTTATGGATGAAGCATTGAAGTTGTTGCTGCGGTTTGCTTGATGGCTCAGCCCAGGTGCATCTCAAGGCTAGGACACACACACACATGACTTGTGTGCGGGCCATAGGCCTTGATGATAGCGACAAAGAATGAGAGGCGAGCCTTTCTTGCTTGTTAAAACAAGGAAGGGTGGAGTCGAGGTAGCACATTATATGTTTCTTGACCATGTAGGGCCAACCTGCTCCTCTCTTTCTTATTATTTTTTATATATATATTCTATCCATATATTTGTTTTCTTTTTTCACCCACACTCTCTTCTTCTTCTTTTTTTTTACTTTTTTTTTTTTCTTTCTCTATTTTTTTTTTCATTCCCCTTTTTTTTTTTTTTTTTTATATCCTCTCTTTTTTTTTTATCTCTCTCTTTTTTTCTCTCTTTTTTTTTTCTCTTTTTTTTTTTCTTTTTTTTTAGCAAGGCAGGGCTGACATCATCTTTTATTCACCATCATTTTTTTTTTTGCATGACCCTTTGGTGGGTGGAACTTGAGATTGTCACCATCTTCCCCACACTTAGACTTTTGTGTAAAAAGTCGAGTGTGCAAGGTCCGGTCTCCTCTTGAGCATATTCCATCACCCATGAACATCATAGCTCTTTTTTTTTATCATGTGGCCCTCATGTTCTCGAGCATCGCATGCCTCTTTTGTTCTTCTTAATCGATCTCCACCTGAAATGGTTAGCGACAAGAATACCCGAAGGTGCATACTAACTTGATAACATGTTTTTGCTTTTTATTAATAAGAAGAGAAAAGACTTTTGGCCCCCCTTTTTATGATAGTCCGGGGTATCTCCTGGCAAGTGCTTTTGTATGGTCGTGTAAGCTTGACCGGTGGGAAAACATCCTTAACCGATGGTGGTGAAGTTCCCGGTTTCACCACTAAGAATTTAGCATTACGCTCAAGCCGCAAGGTTAGCGTCATCATGCTACTACGAGACTTGCAACCATTCTCTTAAAAAAGGTTTGCAAAGAGAACCAAGAGATGGTTGTGATCTTCATCGAAGCACTTTCGGCTAGAAGCAAGACAAACTCAAGAAGACCCAAAAGGTGAGCATGTAGGAAGTCTCAAATGACAACTTGTTATGCTCAAAAACAGATTTCTGCTTGGTCTCAAGAGTTGTCACTTCGTGCATGTCCATGGCACATGAGGTTTTGACCTCAAAAGATATGTCATGAAGGATGACCGTTGAATCTTGACCATTGTCAAGAACAATGTTTTATCGGCCAGAGGGACATGACTTGTGTTCGTGTGAGGGTGACAGGTGCTTCGTTTCACTAAGATGCGTAAGCAACTTGGGTGAAGCGAATAGAGTTATGAACTTCGCCTCCTCGAACGGGTTTTGGTTGGGAAGATGCTTCGCCTTTGGGATGTCTAGGTGTGAGGCGTAAGCAATCTTTCCCAATTTCTCATCACGGCTCGCCTCTATAGGTTTTTCGTGAAAAAGTTTTTTCTAGAGAGTAGCCTATGAGAAGATTGAAGTCAAGGATGAGATAGATGTGGAAGTCTAAGCATACCTCGGCTTTAGAGGTTTTGTCATCATCCTTGAATTCAATCATGAACTCCGAAGATAAAACATTCCTTCCTTCGATGTTTGAGGTTCGGAGAGGACTCAACGGTCGGTTCCAATGGCGTACGGGGAATGGCTCGACTGATGAGGGATCCTCAACGCTTGACATGCCTTTGTCGTGGAGGAGGATAGGTTCTACAAACAGAGAAAGCAAAGCTTCTAGGATGTGTTCAAGGGTTTTCCTATGTTTCGTTGTAGGTTTACGTGCAAAAATCGACCCTCCAACGGTCATGTCAAGGCATAGGGCAAAGACATCTATATCAAGACCAACAAAAAGATATGCAAAAGCACACTATCGGGTAATGACAAGTCTAGGCCGGTGTGACAGAGCCGACCAATTTATAAGAAATCAAGTATAATTCGCAATCACCGGCGATCACAGTCTACACTTGAGTCCATATAAACCCGGTATTCCTAAAATCTTAGAGTGATTTCAAACTCATCAACAACACAATAGGATCGTTGAGCTCGGTAGTAAAATCCGTAGTATTTCAAACCAAGTTCGATACATTAAACATCGAGTGCGAAGTATAATTTATTACAAACTCAGGTTCAAGTACGAAAGCGTAGTTTCAAAAACCAAATAGTCTTTTAGCGAAAACAAATATAAAATAGTGCCAAAGAGATAGTCATCCCTGTAAAAGATGAGACAGGGGATATAGATTTGCCTTTGCCCTGACGGCCTTACTCGTCATCAACGGGAAATAGACAAGTCTTAAAGTAACCATGGTACACATGCTCACCGCAACAACGGGAATAAAACCCCGAGTACAAAATACTCAGCTAGACTTACCCGTCCAAAATAAAATAAAAGACTCCAAGGATCATGATAGGCTTTATCCGGAGTTTACCTCGACTCACATTAATTTCACAAATAAAGTTGTTTAGTGCTTATGCATGCTACTTGTACTTTTCCAAGTTAAAAGGGTTACTTAGTTACTTTTTACGTAACATAGATCCGGATAGTCAAGATTAATCATTGCTCGGAGAATAAATAACAAAGATAAGTAACTTGATCGAAATTATATCACCTGCACATGATAAATAACATATATTGTAATAATTAAGACTACATTGCCGTGGACGCACCCCGGTTCTCACTAACCATGAGAGATGGCGATTCGAATCGATTTGCAAACCACCGGCGAATACCCTCGACACAAACTAGGTCTACTTTGCAAGGGCGGACCCGATCACTCCCGTGACGTTACGGGACGAAAGTCTCGGTCTTGCCGCTACCCCCTCCTTCTCGAAAGCACCCAAGTGAGCGTAAGCAACGAGTACGACCCCTTGTGCGATCTTCTTGTGCCCGATTAACCACACCAACCATCACCAAAGGAGGAGCGATAAAGCGAGCATGGCCGCCCCTAACATTCCCACGAGCCAGGCTCACGACCGGCGGAGCCTACTAAATGCCAGTGCGTTCAACTTTCGACCACATTCCGACAAAGTATGAGTCCTTAATCGATCGGATGGAAAGACCACAAGTTCCATCCAATCTATCATGTTTTTTTTACTTAAGCGTGGTTCTCGGCGGCAACTTGACAATCACCCATGTGATTGTTCACAACATTTCCTCAAGTGACCGGAATCACTATCTCATCGCAATCATGATACGAGCATTAACCTAGACCTCTATATAGGATGGGCAACTTTCAGCAAGGATCATAATGCATCAACGATTTCAACCATTTCCCTAAACTTAATGCATGAAACATATAAAAAGACTCAAGTCAAGTTAATTGGAAGAATTAGGAAGGGCATAATGCTCCGGGGGCTTGCCTCGCAGAACGTCGCCGAACGTGCTGCGGCACTTCAGGCAGGTCGTCGCAGCCGACTCTTCTCCTCCGATGGCTCCTCCGGACTGCACTCCCATGGTGAAGCTCTCCCGTCTCGCTCCTCGATCAGCTCCTCAAACCCTTCCCCGATCCTGTGATGATGCATATGATGGAGAAAAGATATGATTATGATTATATAAATATCAACTGACATAAAGTAATATGCGCATGATGGATGGATGCTTCATGATGCAAGCTATTAATAAGTGCATATCTCTTCCGTAGAAACATAATTAATTCTACACAAGAAACCTTAACAACCTACATCAATCAACACCCTATCGTACTAATCAACAGAAATGACAGCCCGACATGCTGTCACTAAAAAAGTCACACAAGGAGTTCTACAACTTCCAAAATCAGTGAACTGGGACTCTATGGAAAGCTAACAAAATTTCCTACAAAACATTCCACATCACCCAGAACTGAATCTGAACTTAACAGCCTCGAAATTAAGGAAAACAGAGACTCTGTTTTCAACTCAAACATCACATACAACCTCCATAACTCACAAACTACTCATGCAAACTATCTCAAACTTCACCAGCAGGTAAACCAAGTAATTATCTACCAAATAAATCTACTGGAAGACAAAAGATAATTTAAAGTGCATAAAATAAAATGCCCTAGCAAACACTACACTTGCACCCTATAATTAAATAAATGCTAGGAACAAGAAAATGTCAAAACTACTAAGCTGACCAAACCAAGCTTACTAACAGATCCTATTCATGCTAGGAACACATAATAAAAAATACTAATACACACCATCTTCATATAAACACATATTTCTAGCCTACTTTCCATGCATCATAAATATGATAAATACATAACTACTTCAGAAAATTCTACAAAAATTACCAGGGCATAGTATTGTAATATAACATCTACCATAAAAATCTCAGGGCAAGATCATGCTCATACAGTCCTACACAAAATGACAAGTTTACACCAAACCTAAGCATGAAAATACTTTGTACTATGAAAAGTGTCGACAACAGATTTCTAAGTATGAAAAGCTTCTAAAACCTATCAAACACAAGCATACCAAGTTTCACATCCAAAACCCTAATATTTATTTTTCTATGAATTTCTAAAGATCACATGGCAAAAGCACCTAAATAGAAGATCACATTTCTTCTACAGAACATACTATGCATGATATTTTTCATGGATTCTACTCACAAAAACAAGCACTTTTTGTACAGGAAGCATATTTTACCTTGTACCAATTAAAAGATATGATTTTCCTCAATTTCCATGCATTTCTAGCCATAAATAAAACTCTATATAAAAGTTATCAGAAAATAGGGTTTCATAATTTTATACTGTAGCCTATCTTATAACAAACACGCCAAAATTTGTTTCACCCAAAATGGACTCAAAATGACCAAGTTATGAATTTTCTAAGCATTTCATTCAAATGAAAAACGTAAAAGATAAAGAAAAGAAAACCGGGCGGGGCCCGCATGTCAGTGGCTCCAAAACAGAGCACGGCGGGCGGCGGGTCGGCGGCGGATTTTCACCGGCGATAACCAAATCGCGCAACCAACTAACCTAAACGCATCTACGCGGCGAGAGGGTCACGATGGTGCCCTTGGTTCGCGACTGAAACCGGCTAAAACGACGACGACGGCAGACGGCGGCGGTCCGCCCACTCCGTGCTCAATCGAGCCACCTAACCTACGTTCTCGACCCCTATGAACTCCAAAGCGACATGCAAGGTGGTTCTAGGCCTAACGGAGCAACGACGGTGACAAGACGAAGGCCAGCGTGGGCGGCCACACGGCAGGCCGGGCGGTGACGCTGCACCGGAAATGGTGGCGGATCTACTCAACCACCTAGCTCACAAGCTCAAGCACATCTAGGCGATCCTAGAACACCAAAAAAAAAGAAAAAGACCTAAACACGGGCTATCGAGCTCGGGCACCAGCTTGCCACAATGGCGGCCATGGCGGCTCTCACTTGCTGGGTGGCGGCCATGATTAGGTTCAAACTTCGGGTTTTACCTCGATTCGACGATGGCCTTAGGTAGAGTAGCTCATGGCGGCGCTAGGGATTCGATTTGGGGTGGATTGGTGCAGTGGTGACGGCGAACGCAGCGGCGGCGCTTCGGAATCGGCACGACGCGGCGCGCGGGCGGCGCGCGAGCGAGGAAAGTGGGCGGCGGTGGGGGAGTGAGGCTAGGTTTGGGCAAGCATTGGGCGCGGCTTTTTAAGGCGCGTGGGCGGCGGGCGGGCGTGTCGCAACCGTACATCGGCGGCGGCACGGCAGCCACGTCGCCACGGCGGTGTCGGCGAGCCGACAGGTCCCCCCCCCCACATTTCTGAGTCAATGTCAGTTTTGGCCTGTGCCTCGAGATCCGTGCAGAATTTGGAAAAAGTCAAAACATCAACTTTGTAGAGAATTTCATAAGCTACAAAACACTCAATATTAACTTTTTCTAATTCGGCCTAGATTTGAAACTAAAAATTAAAAACAGCAAGGTCAAAACAAACTAGTCAAAACAGAGTTTGAATTTGACTCAAATTTGACCCAAACTGTTGGGCACTATTTGAACCATTTCCAAACCTTTTCACAAGAAACTTATAAAAGATCATTTGCTCTACATAAAAAAGTACTTCATTTCATCTATAGAAACTTTTTGCTAGAAACACTTCTACCAAGCACTTTTGAAAGGAGTTTCAAAATGGGTCAAAGAGGTTTGACCTCTAGGGCAGATTTAAAATAAAATTTCTAAATTGAAACACAAGCTCAAACATGGCCCTAAATTATGTCAAAAATATATCTAGGCACAATCTAGGTCCAAAACATCATTATAGCTAAGATCTTATAGTAGCTAGATCAAACAAGCATGAAATGAGGGCAATTCAAAGTGAATTCTACTAACACATGATTATGCATGAAATGATGATGATGCTATGCAAATGATCATGCTTTCAGATGCTTAACACCTAGGGTGTTACAAATCTTTCCCCTAAAAAGAATCTCGTCCCGAGATTCGCTTAAACTAACCATTCTTTATAAAAACTGTGGATAGTTCCTCGGAAGATACTCATCCGCTTTCCCATGTCGCATCATTTTCACCATGATTCCCCAAAGGATCTTGTATTGCTTCACTACCTTTCCTCTAGTGGCTCTCTCCTTAGTGTCTAGCACCTTTGCTGGACTCTCATAATAGGTTAGATCTTGACTTATCTCAACATTCCGAATTGGCACTTGTTCCTCGGGAACTCTCAAACATTTCTTCGGTTGTGATACGTGAAAAACATAAAAAAATTCTTCCCATTTCCCGTGGTAACGCGCAACCGATACGCTACCTCTCCCTTAGTGGCTAAAATCTTATAGGGGCCTACGAACCTAGGCGCTTAACTTTCTCTTTACTCCAAAACGCTGCACTCGTTTCATTGGTGACACCTTTAAGTAAACATAGTCTCCAACGTTGAACTTAATGGGCCTTCTACGTTTATCCGCATAGCTCTTCCATCGGTCTTGAGCGGCTTTCATGTGTTTGCTTTTATTATTCTCACCTTCGCCAGCCTCATCTATCGATCGCTTGCCATAGTAGGGTCGCTCTCCTATTTCTATCCAGTTCAAAGGTGTTCTACACTTCCTACCATACAATGCTTCAAAAGGCCCCATACGAATACGCTTGATAACCAAGTATTGTATGAGAACTCGCATAAGGCAACCATTTGTCCCAAGAACCTTTTGTCGACAACACACACACCCTTTAGCATATCTTCTAGTATTTGGTTCACTCGCTCTATTTGGCCTATGGTTTGTGGGTGATAAGCGGAACTACGAAGTAATTTGGTTCCTAAGGCTTCCTGTAGGCTCTCCCAAAAACGATTGGTCCAACTCGATCCACGATCCGACACTATTGATTTAGGTACCCGTGCAAACGAAAGGCACATGGGCAATGTATAGCTCGCGTATTGGTGGGGCTCGTAGCTTATGTTAATCGGAATAAAATGGGCAACCTTGGTTAAACGATCCACAATCACCCAAATAGAGTCAAATCCCTCCGGGTATGTGGCAATCCAACAATTAAGTCCATTGTGATCTCATCCGATTTCCAATCGAATTGGCAATGGTTGCAACAATCCCGTGTTGACGGGCCACCAACGACATATTTTTAACGCCAACATTCTACCAATAAGGGGTGAAACTATACCTTACTACACACATATACATTTATCACTAATAAATTCCACTTGTATTGTCTTGTACTTTATTTTGCAGATTTATAATAAAAGCAAGTGGAAAATCGACCAAAAAGTACGCCATCCAGTGGAAGCGCATTATTGGCGAAACACAAGCCTAGGAGCAAATCGACCCAAAACATTAATTGGGCCGAGCAAAGCCCGCCCACAACTTTTCAAGACGAGGGAAGACACCCCCCCGAGGCCCGGGCGGAGCCTGGGGGTGCGCCAAGACCACCTGGTGCGGCCGCACCTCCCCTGAGGCGGTTTCGCCCAACCTCGGGAGGCGGTTCGTGCACCTTCCAAACGGGTTTCCGCCGTGGGATGGTCGGTTTAGCAAATTAGGCAGGTGTACCAAGGTCGGTTTTGTACCTTCCATGTGGGGATGGACATTTTCCAATGAGCCCCCTCTCCTCTACCTATAAAAGGAGGCCATCTCTCACCATTGTAACACACACCTCACAAGAAGAGCCACTCTCTCCCTCTCTTATTCTTCTTCTTCCTCCTCCTAGTAGGATTAGTAGTTTAGGATGTGGAGCTAGGCAAAGCTACCAAGGAGGGCTTGGCTCCTTGGAAGATGGATTCCGGGAATAAATCTTTCTATGGTATTCTTCCAAAGCCTTGCTCTTATCTTATCTTGGTTGTGCATTAGGATTAGAGTCTTCATGTTATTTCTATACCTCATGATTTATCTTATGATCTAACATGTTGTTCTTGACATGATCATGACACATGAACTAGTCTATAGTTTCTATGTTGTGATATCGCCATATAGAACTTTATGCTTAAACCATTCATGCAATATAATTGGGTAGTGTCGGGATTGTGCTTGAATGGCGGTTCGTTGTGTCCTTCGGGGCTTGCTCGTGTCCTATTCCGACCATCCGTAGGGGTGGGGGCCATGGGGGACATGAGTAGTGTCCTAGTATGCGGACGTGGTGTCCGGATGCCGTATCCTTCGAATATGAGTGCATGCCACGGTTGAGGGGGTAGGCGGCTTGGTCGTGACAAGCCTTGACCGCCCCCTTGAAATCCCCCACGCTCGCGTGTGTCTTTGTAGGAGTTCGTAAATGCCTTCCTTCGTATGATGCTCGAGGTCTCCCCGTCCATTTCATTCTCAGCCCCGACCTCCCCGCTCATGCGTGTTGCCCGACTATCAACTCGGTTCTATGCACACCATGACTAGAATCAGATGCTCCACTTAGGTCTTCCTTTATTCCTTATTTATCTTTATCCTTGAGTTTGGCTTGAGTGAGTGTGTCAAGTTATCCCTTTATCGTTCCTTTATATCCCTCAAGTATTGAGCATTGGTCCATTACATAGTCATGTTATCCTGTTCATGTCTCTATTAGATCCTTTTCCACCATGCCTTCCTTTGGGAAAATATAAATAACGATACCCCGAATACTTCCTGTGAAATGCTACAATGATAGATCCGCGGCGCTTTGCGATGAATATCTTCTTAGGCAAGATCTATCACCGTTGATGTGCCTAGTGTTATCACCGACACCTGGTTTCACTTAGAATGTCAACGGCGCATTTCCGGCGCCGTTATTAGAGATGGGTTCTAAACCTGCTTTCTAGTGATTGCGCTTAAGAAATGCAACAAGCATTTCTCAAGCCAAGCCGTTGTCGGGAAGGCATTGGTTTTTTAAGGAATCTTTTAGAGCATGTTCGTCATGATAATATGCATGTGTAGTGACCTTTGTTTATAACAGGCTTATCAAAAAGAAAAAAAAAAATCTTTTATAAAAAAAATCCTTATAAAAAAAAAACTTTTATAAAGAAAAAAATATATATCTTATAAAAAAAGCAAAGACATGTTATCAAGTTAGCATGCACCTTCGGGTATTCTTGTCGCTAACCATTTCGGTGGAGACTAAGAAGAACAAAGGAGCACGCGACGCTTGAAAACATGGGGGCTACATCAAGAAAACTTTGATGCTCTTGGGCGGAGGAACACACTCAAAAGGAGACCTCGACTTTGCACACTTTGACTTTTTCACGAAAGTCCAAGTGTGTGAGGGAAGATGGTGAGAATATCAAGTTCCAAGTGCACCAAGGGGATTATAAAAAAGAAAGAGCTCGAAAGTGAAAAAAAAAAGAGAAAAAAAAAATATGATGAAAAAAAAAAAAAAGATGAATAAGAGATTAGCCTCACCTTGCTATAAAAAAAAAAAAGAGAGTTAAAAAAAAAAAGAGAGATATAAAAAAAAAAAAAAGAGAAAAAAGAAAAATAGAGTCTGGCTGAAAAAGAAAAAAAAAAAATATATATAAAAAGAGCGAAAAAAGAAAAAAAAAAGAAATAAGAGGAGAGAGGAGCAGGTTGGCCCCATATGGTCAAAGTAAAACAATGAAGACACTGACTCCACCCTTCATTGCTTCCATGTAAGCAAGAGGGGATCTTTCTCTCCCAAGACCTTGTTGCACTGGGTGAGTTTGGTCCGCCTCCCTCTACTCCGGTGTGAGGAAGTCATTACCAAATCAAGATCATCACGCTACCGATGCAGCAATTATGAACTCTATTCTCAAGTCACGGGTCAAGTACACTTTCGTGTACACAAAGGTCCAATAAAAAAAAAAAGAGGGTAAAGGAAAGGAGAAACATCCTCCTTTTACACCTTTGTGACCACTAAGGCCCATGGTCCATATACACTACATGTGTGTATCACCTAAGCCTTGTGTGGCCCTCCTAAGATGGATCATCAAGCTACCACCGCGGAAGTTTCAACACGCTTGCCTTCATGCGTGGTTGGTACACACACACTCAGGTACACAAAGGTAATAATTCACCAATTCTTTTTTTACTCATACTTATCTCCATATATATATATATATATATATATATATATATATATATATATATATATATATATATATATATATATATATATATATATAAAAATAAATATTTCATCAAGGAGATAAAACAAGGCTAGACATATTTTGCATCTTTATCTTAGCCTTGTTTGAGTTTGAAGAGTTTGGTGAAGCTTTTTTGTCCTCCCTTTATAATAAATTTCAAATAATAATAATAATAATAATAATAATAATAAATAAATCTTGAACACCAAGCTTGCTCGAAAATGCTCCTTCCTCGCATATGCTTTGAATTTTGGTAATCACGAGGATGGTAAGTCCACTCGTGAATCTACCATATACTAACCATGCGAGAAAAAGTCAAAGAGCACGGGGTGAAACCTCGATCCAATGAGCATTGAGCTAGCTTGGGGAGGACCCTAACAAGGTAATGAGAACCCTACACTCTCATCCTCTGTCCATTACCTTCCAAAATAAAAAAAACTAAGAAAAAATATATATTTTTTTTAATAAAACATATTTTATAAATAAATTTTTAGTATATATATATATAAAAAAAAAAACTATAATCATTCTGTTCATTTGCAAAAGCCTTTTATCTCCATTGGATGAATCTTGTTTTTTATTTCATGCGCCATTTTTCTATCTTGGCATGTTTTGGTTTGGAAGATTTGGTTACTCGAAAGATAATACTTCCATAGGTGTTTTTGAATTAAGCATGGTGCTTAGGTCAAAAAGTCTACCCTAATCGATTAGACATGGAGTCGAGTTTGATTATTGAATCGTCGAGCTGCGAGTGTAGAATTTGGTCGACCATATGGACTAACCCCTGTAGGAATTTATCAACATCATGAGGGTAAGTCCGAGAGATGACAATGGAGATCGTAAGTTGTTTGGTGAACCAAAAAAAAAAAAAAAAATAATAATAATGATAAAATAAAAATAAATAAATAAATAAATAAATAAAAACCTTTGAAACCCCAAGAATGGTTGTCCCGCTCTTCCAAGATCATCACAAGACAAGCTTGGGGGAGTCTCTCGCACGCTCAAAATACGATGTTAATCAAGGATCCATTCATAGCGTTCACAAGCTAGCAACGTTCATAAACCGAAGGTAAGTCAAAAGCTAGCTTGGGGAGGACTCCCACAAAGGTAACTCATATCTCACATTCCATTCGTTTATTTTCTTATCTTATATAAATGATGAGGTATGAGAATAATAATAATAAAAAAAAAGAGGGAAGAAGAAAGAGAGAGAGGAGATATTTTCCACTCCATACATATGTGTTGTAGAAATGTTTAGTTCTACCCCCTGTTGAAATGATGAATAGTTGCTCTGTCTTATGTCTTGCCTGTGCCTAGTTTATAATTCGAATTTCTCTAAAGTTTGGGTTTAGTGGCTAAGTCTAAAAACTCATCCCCAAAAAAAAAAAAACGATTCATGTGGGTTGCATAGGCTCTATCTAGTCTAAGTTGTTGCCAAGTATGATATGGTACAAATGGATTTGCTATGATTTCGTCCCAAAAAGAGAAACTTGACATCCGGGAATCTAATTTGAAAAAAAGAGAAATGATATGGGCTATGCTAAAAAAAAAAAAAAAAAAAAAAAAAAAGATGAAAATGGACATGTGTCCTGGGGCGAGTAGAGCCCACATCTCCAAAAAAAAAAAAAAGAAAAGAAAGAGAGGAAATAAAAGACAAAAGTCTAGGGCGAGCAGAGCCCACCTCTCCAAAAAAAATATATATAGCAATAAAGCCCATACTTTCTCGAAAAACCAAAATAGAACTAAATAAATAAATCCCTGATGAGAAAGTTAATCAAAAGGATGAATGAAAAGCATTTACATTTATAACCGTTCTATCGCAACCGCCCAAGACTTTGAGAAAAGCTAAAAAGCCCCAAGCGATGAAAGGTAATAAAGGGTGAGAAAAAAGATGTGCCATTTTATTCAAACTCTAGTAGAAAATCTTATTATAACCCCGGCACTTGTGAAACATAATCGGCATAGTAGCAACTCCTGATCAACAACCAAGTACTTATCTTTGCTCGAGGACGCGCAAAGGGTAAGCTTGGGGGAGTTTGTTGACGGTCACCAACGACATATTTTTAACGTCAACATTCTACCAATAAGGGGGTGAAACTATACCTTACTACACACATATACATTTATCACTAATAAATTCCACTTGTAGTGTCTTGTACTTTATTTTTGCGTGATTTATAATAAAAAGCAAGTGGAAAATCGACCAAAGTACGCCATCCGTGGAAGCGCATTATTGCGAAACACAAGCCTAGGAGCAAATCGACCCAAAACATCGAATGGGCCGAGCAAAGCCCGACCCACAACAACTTTCAAGGCGAGGGAAGACACCCCCGAGAGGCGAGAGCCGGCCGAGCCCGGGGGTGCGCCACACCACCTCGGTGCGGCCGCACCCCCCGAGGCGGTTTCGCCCAACCTCGGGGAGGCGGTTCGTGCACCTTCCAAACGGGGTTTCGCGCCGTGGGATGGTCGGTTTAGCAAATTAGGCAGGGTGTACCAAGGTCGGTTTTGTACCTTCCATGTGGGGATGGACATTTTCCAATGAGCCCCCTCTCCTCTACCTATAAAAGGAGGCCATCTCTCACCATTGTAACACACACCTCACAAGAAGAGCCACTCTCTTCCTCTCTATTCTTCTTCTTCCTCCTCCTAGTAGGATTAGTAGTTTAGGATGTGGAGCTAGGCAAAGCTACCAAGGAGGGCTTGGCTCCTTGGAAGATGGATTCCGGGAATAAATCTTTCTATGGTATTCTTCCAAAGCCTTGCTCTTATCTTATCTTGGTTGTGCATTAGGATTAGAGTCTTCATGTTATTTCTATACCTCATGATTTATCTTATGATCTAACATGTTGTTCTTGACATGATCATGACACATGAACTAGTCTATAGTTTCTATGTTGTGATATCGTCATATAGAACTTTATGCTTAAACCATTCATGCAATATAATTGGGTAGTGTCGGGATTGTCTTGAATGGCGGTTCGTTGTGTCCTTCGGGGCTTGCTTTCGTGTCCTATTCCGACCATCCGTAGGGTGGGGGCCATGGGGACATGAGTAGTGTCCTAGTATGCGGGGCGTGGTGTCCGGATGCCGGTATCCTTCGAATATGAGTGCATGCCACGGTTGAGGGGGTAGGCGGCTTGGTCGTGACAAGCCTTGACCGTCCCTTGAAATCCCCCACGTTCGTGTGTGCTTTGTAGGAGTTAAGTAAATGCCTTCCTTCGGGCGGATGCTCGGGAGGTCTCCCCGCCCATTTCATTCTCAGCTCCGACCTCCCGCTCATGCGTGTTGCCCGACTATCAACTGGTTCTATGCACACCATGACTAGAATCAGTATGCTCCACTTAGGTCTTCCTTTATTCCTTATTTATCTTTATCCTTGAGTTTGGCTTGAGTGAGTGTGTCAAGTTATCCCTTTACCGTTCCTTTATATCCCTGTTATTGAGCATTGGTCCATTACATAGTCATGTTATCCTGTTCATGTCTCTATTAGATCCTTTTCCACCATGCCTTCCTTTGGGAAAATATAAATAACGATACCTCAATACTTCCGGTGAAATGCTACAATGATAGATCCGTGCGCTTGCGGATGAATATCTTCTTAGGCAAGATCTATCACCGTTGATGTGCCTAGTGTTATCACCGACACGGTGGTTTCACTTAGGAATGTCAACGGCGCATTTCTGGCGCCCGTTATTAGAGATGGGTTCTAAACCCGTTTCTAGTGATTGCGCTTAAGAAATGCAACATCCTCGCAATCTTCATATGTACAGCTTTTTAACCCCGCAAAGAATTGTCACATCGAGCCACGTGTGCAAAGAATCTCCTTCCTCATTTTTGTCCACCAAAATCTGGTTCTCAAATCCCGATACATCTTGTTACTACCGGGTGAATTGTTATCTTTGACGAAAGTGAGCCTCTGTTAGAATCTGTTCCCTCAACTCTCGATCGTTTGGCACAACAAGACGATCATCATACCAAAGAATTCCACTCTCATCAACTCGGAAATGATCGCTAGGCTCTTTTTCTAACTTCTTCTTGATATGTGCAATCCCTTTATCCACTTTCTGGCCCTCAACAATTTTGCTCTCCAGCTCATTCTGTACTTGAATATTACATAGGATAGCCGGATGCATAGGAGGAAAAACCTCCATAGATTCGACTTGTCCCAAAAACAATGTGATTTCTGCTCAAAGCATCCGCAACAACATTGGCTTTGCCCGGATGATAGTGCAACTCTATATTATAGTCCTTTATCAGCTCTAACCACCTTCTCTGTCTCATATTTAACTCCTCTTGGGTAAAAATGTACTTCAAGCTCTTATGATCAGTATAGACATGACATACATTACCAAGTAAGTAATGTCGCCAAATCTTCAATGCATGTACCACGCCAAAGAAGTTCTAAGTCATGGGTTGGATAGTTAACCTCATGCTTCCTTAGGCGACGCGACGCATATACGCAATAACTCTACCTTCCCGCATGAGTACGCATCCCAACCCGGTACCACATGCGTCACAATACACATCAAAGGGCTTCGAATATCGGGTTGTGCGAGCACGGGAGCCGTAGTCAACAACGTTAAGCAAGGTGCTTAAACGCCGCCGCACTCCGGTGTCCACACAAAATTTTCTTCCTTCGCAACAATCGGGTCATAGGTTTAGCTATTTTGGAGAAATTAGGTATAAACCTACGATAGTATCCAAATAACCCTAGAAAACTTCGGATCTCGAAACTGAAACGGGGGCTTTCCAATCCAAAGACCTCTTGCACCTTACTAGGATCTACTAAAATTCCATTCTCGGATAATACATGTCCCGAGAAAATGCACTTCCTTGACCAAAAATTCACACTTACCGAATTTAGCATACAACTTATGCTCTCTCGAAGTCTCTCCAAGACTATCCTCAAATGCTCGGCATGTTGTTCCTCATTTTCGAGAATACACCAATATATCATCGATGAATACAACCACGAACCGATCCAGTTCGGGCATAAACACCGAATTCATCAAACACATGAAATGCGCCGGAGCATTCGTCAAGCCGGGACATGACGAGATACTGCATAAAACCATACCGCGTAGAAAATGCGGTTTGGGTATATCCTGGGTCTGATTTTAATCTGATGATACCCATCGAAGGTCTATCTTCAAGAAAACTTTGGCTCGAGACAACCGGGTCAAAAAGTATGTCAATGCGGGTAACGGGTATTTATTCTTCATCACATTAAGCATTGAGTGGCCTATAATCCACACACATTCTCGGCGTCCCGATCTTTCTTTTTCACAAACAAAATTTGGACATCCCCAAGGTGACGAACTAGGTCTAATGAAACCTTTCTCAAGCAACTCCCCGAAGTTGTACTTTTAGTTACGCTAACTCATTGGGCGGCATTCGGTAGGGTCTTCGAGATATAGGGCCGATCCCCGGGATTAGCTCTATTGCAAACTCAACATCCCTATCCGGCGGCAATCCGTAGGGTCTTCGAAAACGTCCCGAAATTCACGGACTACGTGTATGTCGAGATTTTTTAGTCACTTGCAACGCAAAATTGAAACACGGATAAGGTCAATGGCCTTAGGTAACAAAACACGGTGTTCACCAAATCACGGGGATGCTTCAAGTGTACTACTCTATTCACCGTATCTATGATTACACCCCAACTCTTCATCCAGTTCATCCCGACGATGACATCCAAACACGAACCGGGTAAAACTATCAACGAGGTTATTATTTCTTAATCACCCATCATGATCTTCACATCATTAACCCTTTTTTTTTAGTCAACTGGTGGAGCCCTCTTTGAACTAATTCGTAGCCAAAACCTAGGTCGGTGATTTGTTCCCCATTCTTCTGTGCAAACTCTTGACTCATGAATGAATGCGATGATCCAGAATCAAATAAAACAATAGCACTACGATTGTTAACTAAACACGTCTTAAAGTGTCACGGTCTCTCCTTCAGGAACTTCCTCGACATTGGCAAAGTGTGCCTGTGGGGGATCGATATTTGGGACACCCGTACAAGAGCTCCCGACTCGCCATCAACGAGCAAACGAGACCCGGGGTCCTCACCACGGACGAGCTCCCGCCACAAGCAGACGAGCACGCCCGAACTCGAGCTCCCACGCGAGCTCCCCCGATGGAGGCCCACCTTCCCGCTTCGCTCGAGCTCTCCCCTTTTGCGAGCTCCCCCGTCTTCGTCATGAAAGACCTCGCCTGGGAACCTCTTTCCGACTCGCTCGAGCTCTCCCTTAACGAGCCCCCCGACGACGGCCACAGAGAGCTCATCCGTCTGCCTTCTCGGGGAAGTCTGACGGGTACAGGAGTTGGTCAACAACTCTCTGACAAGCTCAACCACTCCCTGACGAACACTGTAGCCACGTAGAACTACAGCTACAGGGAGAGGTCATTCAACCATCTCGCCATACCCCGTCGGCTCCAACAGCTCTGCTACAGTGCCCAGCGGGTACACACAGGGTACTCCTCCCCATCCACGGTATGGGCGCACCCCATGCCGAGAAGACGGCTTCCAACTATGATTAGGGACGGGGCGACGCCTGACCACCGCCCAAACCCCGATTCCTGCGTACGGCGACGACCAATTTCAGCATCCAAAGCGCCCTGGAGCTCGAAGGAAGCTCTTGCCCGCGCCGTGAGCTCACCCGAGAGCTCTTTCCTGTACTTAACATTCTGCACATGTATTTTCGCTTTCTTTAAGTCCCCAACTCGGAGGGAGCTCTCGAAGCCTCGCCCCTTGTGACTATAAAAGGGGAGGCAGCCCTCCGGTTGAGGCAAGGTTCCAGGATTCAACATCCAACACTCACACACACACCCTCGATATTGGCACTAGCCTCAATCATAGAGACTTGGGAGCCCTCTCCCTCTCTCGCCTTGCTTGTACTAGCCCCGGTATGAGCATTTGAGCTCGGATAGTGATCACACTGGACTAGGGAGCCCGATTTGCCCCGAACCAGTATAAACTCTGTATCATTTTCTCTAGAGCTAGGCCATCGGAGCACGCGTGCCGGACCTTCTTGTGGCGGTGGTATTAGACCCACGGCGGTTGGCGCACCAGGTGTGAGTAGGCGGCGCTAGTGCAACGTTCTCCACTCCGATGGCTTCCTCCGCTTCCCCGGACGGCGCGGCACTAGCGATGCGCTTGGCACCATCGACTTCTCCGACACACCGAGCGGAGCAGTCCATCACCGGAGCTGTCTTCACCCGCCCGATGCGGCGTGAGGACATCCCTAGCGCCTCCGCGGCGCCACCGACTCCGTCCCCGACGAGCATGGGGCGGGACTCGACCTCCGCGCCGGGTCGGCCCCATTCACGCCGCCGTGGATGCTTTCTTTTGTCCTCATCATGACCTGCTCCCGAACATCCCGGGGGCGAGCCTCGCCGAGCTGACCCGAGTGATGTGACCTTCTCCACCGCCCGGCGTCGTCCCTCCCGGCTCGGCCGGTGAGGAGGCACTTGTCGGTCGACAGTTCCGGCGGTTTACGCCCGGATGTGTACCCCGGCGGGCGTACGGGCCTTCCACTCTGCGGGGCGACGAGCCCGCGGCATCAGCGTCACGAGCCTCGAGCTCGCCCTCGGCGGATGAGCCTCATGGATCTGCGACCCGCGTCGGTGCCATGTGCCACACCCCGAGGGTGCGGTAGGAAGTCCTCCAGGGGCGACGCCTCGAGAGACACGCCTCGGAGCTCCGCGCACGACACGGGCGCCGGCCTCCCGGTTGGCCGCGTCATACCGGTGGATGAGCTCGGCTCGAAAAGCGTAGCGGCTGTCAAGAAGAGCTAACCCTCTTGCCGAGCGGGGGGAAGACAACAATCGGGCACGAGCTTGAGCTCGCGAGGTGCGAGACCGCATCAACCGGGACGAGGGCCCCCGAACAGCTCCCCGCCGGTGTTTGGGAGAGCTCGAGCACCCCGGCGGCCGCTACGCCTCCTACGCCGATGCCCGGCCCCGAGGAGCCCGAGGCATGGAGGACCCATGAGCAGCTCAAAAGGCTTCTCGAGGAAGCAGCCGCTCAGCAGGCGAAAGCTCGGCGTCCCACCGTCGGGCTACGGGAAGAGAGACGAGGCCTCCTCTCAGCCCGAGGTCCACGACGCCGGGCGGGTCGGGCGAGAACCGCGACGCCAGGGACACACCATCAACGCCCGGGCGTAAAGCGTAGGCCCGGCCGAGAAGAACGTCCCCCGGACGACGACAAGTACCACCGCGATGACCACGAGAAGCGTCCTCGCACCTCCACAGAAGCGACGCGGTGGGCGCCACGATAGCGAAGAAGACAAGAGCCGCAGCCCCACGCCGACACGCCGCCCACGGAGCCCGTCTCCCCCAAGCGGGATCGCCCGCCCCTCGAGCTCGAGCTCAAGGAGGCCGAGGCGTTCGGCTCACGCATCCACGACGCCCGTTCCCTCGCGCTTCCGAGCTCCGACCTCGGTGCGAGAAGTACAATGGGGAGACCGCCCCGCCACCGGCTCGAGGATTACCGCCTCGGCTACCCGCCGGAGCACCTCCCGGAACCTCGGTGCAGAAGTACAATGGGGAGAACGACTACTTCATCATCCGCAACCTCCCACTCTACCTTGCGGATTCCGGCGGTTGTGGCTCGAGCACCTCCCGGAAGGCACCATCCATAACCGGGAGGACTTGCGACGTCTTCGTTGGCAACTTCCGGGGCACCTACCCAGGGCCGAGCACGGCGTGGGACCTCCGAGGGTGCAAGCGAGAAGAAGGGGGAGGGCTGTTGACTACATCGGCGCTTCTCCAAGCTGCAACAACCTCTCAGGCCTCCGACTCGGAGATCATCACCGCCTTCAACTTCAGCACCACTGCGAGACCTTGATCCACGAGCTCGGCGTCCCGAAGCCCCGGACCGTGAAGGAGCTCCTCGACCTCGCCACGCCATGCCGAGGGAGAGGCGCCCGTCTCCGCCGTCCACGGGCAAGGGCAAGCCTAAGGGTGACGACGAGGAAGCCGGGATCGAACTCCCGCAGCGGAAGAACAAGAAGAACAAGCGCCCCTGTGACGACAACGACGACGAGTTCGTGGCCGTTCGCGGACAAGCGCAAGGCGGCGGCAAGGGGTGGGAAAGCCTTCGTCCCCAAAGAGCACTACGACAAGATGCTCGAAGAACCATGCCCGCACCACGAGGGGCCGGTCAAGCACAAGATGAAGGACTGCCACCTCGTGAAGAAGCACGTGATGGGCACGCTGCGGGGCGGAGACAAGGACGGCGATGACAAGGATGCGAGGTGTTGCATTTCTTAAGCGCAATCACTAGAAACAGGTTTAGAACCCATCTCTAATAACGGCGCTAGAAATGCGCCCGTTGACATTCCTAAGTGAAACCACCGTGTCGGTGATAACACTAGGCACATCAACGGTGATAGATCTTGCCTAAGAAGATATTCATCCGCAAGCGCACGGATCTATCATTGTAGCATTTCACCCTAAGTATTCGGGGTATCGTTATTTATATTTTCCCAAAGGAAGGCATGGTGGAAAAGGATCTAATAGAGACATGAACAGGATAACATGACTATGTAATGGACCAATGCTCAATAACAGGGATATAAAGGAACGGTAAAGGGATAACTTGACACACTCACTCAAGCCAAACTCAAGGATAAAGATAAATAAGGAATAAAGGAAGACCTAAGTGGAGCATACAGATTCTAGTCATGGCTGTGCATAGAACCAGTTGATAGTCAGGCAACACGCATGAGCAGGAGGTCGGAGCTGAGAATGAAATGGACAGGGAGACCTCCCGGAGCATCCGCCCTGAAGGAAGGCATTTACGAACTCCTACAGCACACACGAACGTGGGGGGATTTCAAGGGACGGTCAAGGCTTGTCACGACCAAGCCGCCTACCCCCTCAACCGTGGCATGCACTCATATTCGAAGGATACCTGGCATCCGGACACCATGTCCGCATACTAGGACACTACTCATGTCCCACATCGCCCCCACCCTACGGATGGACGGAATAGGACACGAGCAAGCCCCGAAGGACACAACGAACCGCCATTCAGCACAATCCCGACACTACCCAATTATATTGCATGAATGGTTTAAGCATAAAGTTCTATATGACGATATCACAACATAGAAACTATAGACTAGTTCATGTGTCATGATCATGTCAAGAACAACATGTTAGATCATAGGATAAATCACGAGGTATAGAAATAACATGAAGACTCTAATCCTAATGCACAACCAAGATAAGATAAGAGCAAGGCTTTGGAAGAATACCATAGAAAGATTTATTCCTGAATCCATCTTCCAAGGAGCCAAGCCCTCCTTGGTAGCTTTGCCTAGCTCCACATCCTAAACTACTAATCCTACTAGGAGGAGGAAGAAGAAGAAGTGGAGAGGAGAGAGTAGCTTTCTTGTGAGGTGTGTGTTACAATGGTGAGAGATGGCCTCCTTTTATAGGTAGAGGAGAGGGGCTCATTGGAAAATGTCCATCCCCACATGGAAGGTACAAAACCGACCTTGGTACACCTGCCTAATTTGCTAAACCGACCATCCCACGGCGGGAAACCCCGTTTGGAAGGTGCACGAACCGCCTCCCCGAGGTTGGGCTGAAACCGCCTCAGGGAGGGTGCGGCCGCACCGTGGTGGTGCTTGTACCCCCCCCGGGCTCGGCCTGGCCCGGCCTCGGTGGGGTGTCTTCCCTCGTCTTGAAAAGTTGTGGGCCGGGCTTTGCTCGGCCCAATTGATGTTTTGGGTCGATTTGCTCCTAGGCTTGTGTTTCGCAATAATGCGCTTCCACGATGGCGTACTTTGGTCGATTTTTCCACTTGCTTTTATTATAAATCTGCAAAATAAAGTACAAGACACTACAAGTGGAATTTATTAGTGATAAATGTATATGTGTGTAGTAAGGTATAGTTTCACCCCCTTATTGGTAGAATGTTGACGTTAAAAATATGTCGTTGGTGACCGTCAACACGAGGCCGGCCCCCGACGAGTTCGACGCCGATAGCTACGTCGAGGACGGCGCCGTCAACGTCGTCTTTGGCGGAGCCTCCGCTACGAGTCCAAGCGCCCGGCCGAGAAGCTCACGCGCCCTTGGTCCTCTTCACCGAGCCGGCTACTCCCGAGTACCTCAAGTGGTCGAGCTCGGGCGATCACCTTCGACAAGGCCGATCATCCCCGACACATCCCATACCCGGGAGGTACCCGCCGTTGTCGACCCCATCATTGGCACCATGCGCCTCGGAAGGTGCCGATGGACGGCGGCAGCGGCGCCTCAACCTCCCTCTACATCCACGCGCTCCAAGCCCTTGGCATCCCCAAGGCACGACTCCGCCCATCACCGGAACCGATCCACGGCGTGGTGCCGGGGAAGCAGATGCTCCCACTTGGCCGGATCGACCTCCCCGTCACCTTCGGCACCCCGGACAACTTTCGCAAAGAGGTCCTCACGTTCGAGGTGCTCCCGTTCAAGAACGCCTACCACGCTCTCTTTGGGCGGCCGTGCTATATGAAGTTCATGGCCGTCCCCAACTGGCACCTACCTCAAGCTCAAGATCCCCTGGTCCCGAGGGGGTCATCACCGTCGACTCCACCTTCGAGCACGCGTTGTCGCGAGGCCGCCACCGCCGTCGACGCCCGACAACGCCATCGAGATCAAGCAGATGCTGCCCAAGATGGCGGCTGGGCGGCGCCGAGGACTCCCCGAGCTCAAGAAGAAGGCGAGCACGAGCTCATCCGTCGAGCTCCGGGAGGTGGGACGCGAGCACGCCAGCACGCCCACCGAAGCTTCGAAGGGCACCTTCGAGCCCCCGAAGGACGCCAAGGAGGTCACGGTCGACAAGGGCGAGGCGCACCCTCTCCGTGGGTGCCGACCTCACCCCCAAATAGGAAAGCGAGCTCGTCGACTTCCTCCGCGCGAACCTCGATGTATTCGCGTGGAGGGCCTCGGATATGCCGGGCATACCGAGGGAAGTCGCCGAGCACTCCTTGAACATCAAACCCGGCTCTCGGTCGGTGAAGCAAAGGCTTAGACGTTTCGACGACGATCGACGCCAGGCAATCGCCGAGGAGATAGATAAGCTCTTAGCCGCTAGGTTTATCAAGGAGGTGTATCATCCCGAGTGGATAGCCAACCCTGTACTAGTTAAGAAGAAGAATGGGAAATGGAGAATGTGTGTTGATTACACGGGTCTCAACAAGGCATGCCCGAAGGACCCGTTTCCTTTGCCGCGCATCGACCAAATTGTTGACTCCACCTCGGGTGCGAGACACTTTGTTTTCTTGGCGCTTACTCCGGCTACCACCCGGATCGCGATGAATGAGCTCGATCAGCTCGCCACCTCCTTCATCACCCGTTTACGCATTACATTACGTAACGATGCCCTTCGGCTTAAAAAGCGCCGGCGCCACCTTTCAAAGGTGCATGCGAAAAGTCTTCAAAGAGCTCCTCGGCAAGCTCGTAGAAGCATGTCGACGACATCGTTGTCAAGACAAAGCGCTTCGAAGAGCTCGTCCCTCGACCTCGAAAAGGTCTTTTTGGCTCCGCGAGTTTGGGGTCAAGCTCAACCCCCCGAAAAATGCATCTTCGGGGTCCCTCGAGGGAAGTTGCTTGGCTTCATCGTCTCCGGCGGCATCGAGGCCAACCCAGAGAAAATCACTGCCATCACGAACATGGGGCGATTAAGAACGTCAAGTGCGTGCAACGGCTCACGGGTGTCTAGCCGCCCTAAGTCATTTCATAGCTCGACTCGGGGAACGAAGCCTCCCGCTCTACAAGCTGCTGAAGAAGTCGGAGCGCTTTATTTGGACCGACGAAGCCCAGCAAGCTCTTGACTCGCTGAAGCAACTCCTCGCCAACCTGCCTGTACTCGTTGCGCTGCACCCAACGAGCGATCCTCCTCTACATCTCGGTCACCTCAAAGGTGGTGAGCACCACGCTTCGTCGTTGAAAGAGAGGAGGAAGGAACGCGGCCGCTCAAGATGCACTGGCGCCGGTGTACTTCATCAGTGAGGTCCTCACCGACACCAAGACCCGTTATACGCAGCTCAAAAAGCTCGTATATGCCCTGCTGATCACCCGGCGCAAGCTCAGGCACTACTTCGACTCCCACCCGATCAAGGTCGTCTCCAAGTTCCCTCTCGGTGAGGTCATCCGCAGCCCCGAGGTAACAGGCCGAATGGCCAAGTGGGCTATCAAGCTCATGGGGCCCGATATCACCTATGCTCCCGGAGACGCCATAAAGTCTCGAGGCCACGCGGACTTCATCGCGGAGTGGACCGAGGTCGGCAGCCTCCCGCACCACGACATCGAGTCTTGGACGCCGTACTTGACGGGTCCGTAAAGAAGTATGGTGCCGGCGTCGGGCTCGTCTTCATTTCCCCAAACAAGGTGCGCATGAAGTATTCGATGCGCCTACACTTCCCCTCGTCCAACAACGTGGCCGAGTACGAGGCTCTGGTAAATGGCTTTGCGCATCGGCGAAGAGCTCGGCGTCCGGCACCTCGAGGTCCGGGGGCGACTCGAGCTCGTCAAGAACCAAGTCATGAAGGAAGTCGACTGGTGTCAACCCGAAGATGATCGTACCATCAGAAGGTCCGCGAGCTCGAGGAACACTTCACGGGCTCGAGGTCAACCACATCCATCGCCACCTCAACAATGACGCCGACGTCCTCGCCAAGCTCGCGTCGGACCGGCTCCCACTTCCACCAGGCGTCTTCATGCACGAGCAATACAAGCCGTCGATACGACTCAAGGGAGAACCCTCTACGGCGGATGCGAACTCAACCGCCGACGCGTCGAGCTCGGACCCCATGGAGTAGACGCTCCACGAGCTCGACCTCGCCCGACGCCTTTGCCCAGCCCCTGTTTCGAGCCCGACCGCTCGGGGCGCTCGGCGGCCGGATCGACCGCGGCGCCCCCAAGCCTTCTGGGCGAATCCCCGCGCTCCTCTGGCTCAATGAAGGCAAGCTCCCACCGGGGCAAGAGGAATCGAGACGCCTGGCGTGAAGAGCCAAGTCATTCGTCCTCGTAGGGGAAGAGCTCTACAGGCATGGAGCCTCCGACGTCCTCCAGCACTGCGTCACCTTCGAGCAAGGGGAGGAGCTCAACAAGGAGATCCACTCCGGCGAGTGCGGCCATCACACGGCTCCACGAGCTCTTGTCGGAAAGGCGTTCCGTCAAGGCTTCTACTGGCCGACCGCCGTCGCCGATGCCATTAGAGTCGTCCGACGCTGCGAGGGTTGCCAGTTCTTCGCCAAGCAGACGCACCTCCCAGCACAATCCCTCCAGACGATCCCTCTCACTTGGCCGTTCGCGGTCTGGGGGCTCGACATGGTAGGACCCTTCAAGAAGACCGCCGGCGGATACACGCACCTCCTCGTCGCCATCGACAAGTTTTCCAAGTGGATCGAGGTCATGCCCATCGCGCGGTGTCGAGCTGAGGAGACAGTCAAGTTCTCCACCGGCATCATCCACCGCTTCGGGGTCCCGAACTCCATCATCACCGACAACGGCACGAACTTCGTGGGAGAGGTCTTCATCGACTGGTGCAGCGATCATGGCATCTGCGTCGACACGTCCTCCATCAGCCACCCGAGGACAAACGGGCAGGTAGAAAGAGCTAACGGCATGATCCTGCAGGGTGTGAAGTCACGCATCTTCAAGAGGCTCGAAAAATACGCCCGACGGTGGCTTGCCGAGCTCCCCGCGGTCGTATGGAGTCTCCGCACAACACCGAGCAGGGCCACAGGGCGGACGCCGTTTGTTGGCGGTCCTTATCATACAAATTATACCACCAACTTAGTTATATAACATGATGAATAACGTACTTTTGCCACATGAACCTTTGCTATTAATCTAGTTACACTTGTATTCGAAGAAAATATGTTTTTCCAGGCATAAACGTGGAAACAGGTAAAAGTACGCCAAAAGGAAGAGAGAAGCGCACATCAGAACTGCGCTTTGGACAAGGGGAATGCCACCAGGCCAAAACCAACACGAACCAGGCCAAAAACACCCCGAGGACGCGACACAGGTGGGCCACAAGCCCACCTGCCAAAGCTAGGCACGAGGCGGGCCAAACTCACGGCGGCCGCCGCGGGTGCGGCGCCCGCCCCGCAGGACAGCGTCCGATCCCGCCCAGCGCCTTGGGCGGTGGCCCGGCGGAGGAATAGAGGCGGTGCATGGAGGTGTTTTTTCACCGTTTCGCGCCAAACTTTCCCGCCAAAAACACCTTTCACTTGTGTATAAAAAGGAGGGTCACCCCCCTCCATAGAGCACCAATTCACTCATTCACCAATTCATTCACTTCACATTCAAGAAAGGAATCCCACATTCCTTCACCATGTGATCCACCATTAAGCCCCACATTCCTTCGGGAATTACACTCACGTCTCACACATAGGGTGGTTTAGAGAGTGCCAAGACACTTCAGTGGGAGTGAGAGAGAATGCAAGGTAGCGAGGAAGAGGAGTAGCGACCCCGCGGTCTTTCGGCTGTCGGAGTGCGGATCTATCGGCTCCTGCCTCCCTACCTTGTACCTCTACGGGTAACTTTACTTGGTGAGGGTTATTAGTGTCTTACTTTCAGTATCATTCTTAAGTTCCATGCTATCATTTATTATATCGAGAATTATGGGATCGTTGTTTGCCCCTCGTGGTAAATGCTCTAGTAGAGGGCCCCTGATAGAGACGGGATCCCCGATCGGCGCTTCAGAGTAGTGACAAGTAACCTAGACGTGGTGTCTAAGTTATGAATCACCCTCGTTTGCTCCGCAATCCACCGTAGTGAGGTAGGGGATAGGTGGTGACAGCCCTATTCGCCCCATTGTACTCCTCCATGTCGGGTTGCGTGGTAGAGCAAGAGGCCGGCATCGCTTTGGCGGAGACCAAGTGCACTACGGATGCCCGAAGTAATACTCGATTAATAGACAGAGTAGCCTGACTTAGTCTAAGTGCTGAAAGAACACATCACTCCTAGGATCACCTCCTATGCTTGACCCTTGATATCTAGAAGAACAGACTTAGCACCCGTTCCCTGTGGAAATTCGATACCTGGAATACTTCTAGGTGAAGTGCTACAACGGTACTTTCCGTGCGCTTGCGGACTTTGCTGCTTACGCTAAGAAATACCAACAAGCATTTTTGGCGCCGTTGCCGGGGAACGGTTGTCGTTATAGTTTGTGAAACCTAGTTATCAGTGTGAGCCCTTACCCCCTCGCCATTCTTTTTATTTTTATTTTCTTTTAATTATGGAGCAACCCTTTCAAAACCTTTTCGCTCCTAGGGGCAAGCTCTTAGAACCATGTCAATCTTTGAAGCCAATCACAGCTTCAAGATTTGAGCTCCTTAAACCTTTTCGGGCTTGAAATTAAAAAAAAAAACTTTTTGATAGAGCATAAATCTTCTTTGCTTGTGACATAACTACGGGAGGGTCTTTTTCACATAAAAACCCAGCGGAAGGAGGAGCTTTCTAACCCATATTTTTTGAGAATACTCTCCCGCTAGAACCCATCCGAGTAGAACCCAAACCCGATCAAAGGGAAGTCTCTTAAATTCGTTGCCGAACTGATACACCTTTAGAGACCCTTGCCTGAACCAAAAACCCAAAGGGGGACCGCATGGTAGGATCTCTGTTTTTCGAGGCTGACCTTGCTGAGGGATTTAGTAACACCTCGAATTACACGAACAATAGAAGAAACCACCAATCCCGACTGATCCCGAAACACTCTTCAATGAACATTTTTCTATGACTCTATTAAGGATTGGTGGAGGTCATGTATAATCATGCTATGGGTATAAACATTCAAATCCCTTGCACTAAAATGTGACAAGGAATCCTTTAGAACCCAAACAACACAAAGCTTTTGCCAAGAGACCATACATGACCGAATTCTTACGCACAAGAATGTAAAAAAGGGATTTTACATTTTTGATATAAAAAAAAAAGCTGTTGAAATTCCAAATGGGCATCCCTAAAGAAAAAATAATAAATAATAATATTTCTTATCAACATCCGGGATGTAGATGTCGAAATTTGGGGAGGAAAACATTTTCCATTGCAGTCACATGAGATGAAAACTTAGTGACAGACTCTCCCCCATGAGTAGGACACGCCCCTATGCCTTGACATGCCCTCGGCAGCCAGCGGACTTCCGCTCGGTGTCGGCATCATCAACGCCCGGCGCCCACCACGTCTTCTAACGTTGACCTCGAAGTAGGGGGAGTGGGTGAAGACGGCGCTGACCCGCCTTGTGCACCACGCGGCTCGCATCCTCCGTCACCTTGCGTGGGATGGCTGACACCCGCTCGACTGGGTTCGCTAAGTCCGCCCACCCCGGGGACGTCGCAGACGGCCTCAACCTCGGACTCGAGGCCTTCACGCGCGCGCTTCAAGCTCTCGGCCTCCTCCACGGCCTTGGCAGCGCGCTCCTGGAGGCTCCTGAGCTCCTTCTGCACGTCAATAAGGTCGCCGGTCCTCTTCTTGATCGGTCCGCCTCCTTCTCCCAGTGAGTGCAAGCTGCATATGCCGCAGGGAGGCTTGAGGCGGCGAGCTCCCGACCCTTGTCCTCGGCCTCCCGCATCTTCTTCAAGGAGTCCCGCTTCATGGCTGTGTAGACGGAGACAACAAGTCGGGACACGAGTCACGACACCCGCCGGGGGCCTTAAAGAAAAGAAACGAGCGCCCGCTACTCCACGGCTCGTCATAGAGCCCCCGCTCGTTGCACCACGGCCTCGTGGTTTTTCGGCCTCCGGCCGATCCTTCTCTGCCTCCAAAGCACGTAGCATACACCACAGCTCGGAAGCTTTGTGGTCATAGGCTAAAGTCCCGCCGACGCGGACAATCAGCCCCGAACACCGAATAAAGCGACGCGAAAACTCAACGAGTGCAGAGTACTTACTCGAGCTCGGCATCACGGTGGCAAAGTTGCTCGGCGAGCTGGAGTCCCTGTCCTTCCGAGGGACTCGGCTCGGCTGGCGCCCGGCGCTCAAGCTCCTTGTCGTCGAGCTTCCGGCGGAGGAAGTCGAGCTCCTCTTGCATCTTCTCGCTGCCGCTATAGGAGAGCTCGAGCTCCCCTCAGTGACGCCTCGCCAGCCGCGGCCTCCACCTTCTCTGGGCCTCCCGGAGGCACACGGGCCTCCATCCGCGGACGAACTCGACGACGTCCTTCGCCTGGCGCCCAGAACCGGTCCGGAAGCGCCGAGCCGAGCTCCTCGCACATCTCAGCGCCGAGCGACGTCGGCCGCCGACGGCCGCCCGCCCTCGGCGGCGTATCGTCGGCCGGTTGTACCCTTGATGGCATCCTTCACGCCCCGAAAACAACGAGCACATGAGCAAGCCAAGGAAGCACGAAAAAGAACGCCCGATGCCACGGTGGATCCGAACCTCGCAAGCCAAAGCGCGCACATCTCGTCGGCGCCGATTGATGACGTCCCAGGGTCCACCAACGGCGAGGGCGTTGTGTGCCATCCGGGCGGCTGGTCGGAGGAAGGACGACGCTCGTATCCACCGGAGGGACGCTTCGGCAAGCGGCAGCGCACGGTCGTTGTCATCCCCGAGCTTGACCCTCGCGGTGCCAAGGAAGGGCAACAAACCGACGCGGGCAGCGCCGGCAAGCGCCACATCCTCCGGAGTGTCATCCTCACCCCTGCCTGTCCTCCCCGCCGCCTCGAGTCCTCGTCGTCGGAAATGTCGACGGCATCGATCACGGGGCGGACCTCGACCTCGGGCGGGGCTCCTCTCGGCGCGCTCCTCGACGGCCGGAGTCTCCTCGGGGCCGCCTTCTCCGCCTCTCCCGCCACCGAAGAGCTCGCAGGTGGCTCGAGTGCCGGGCGCCCCCCCTTTACTCCAGCAAAGCCATCGGCGGGGCTGCTCGCCCGCGGCTTCGGCAAGACGGTCCCGGCCCCGACCCACGGGGCGGTTGGCCGACGAGGAGTCTAGAGCGCCGAAGCTCCCGAAAACTAGCGGCGCCGGTTGACAACGTCCCCTTGAAGGGGAACAACTCCATCATCTGCAAGCCCTTCACGGCCCCCGCCGACAAGCTCGTCGTCACCATCTCCGAGCTCGTCAACCCAGCGCTTCGAGCTTCGCCGACATCGAGCTCATCGTCGACGGCGCCGAAGAGCTCACCATCTCAAGCTTCGAGCCCGAGCCGGCCGGCTGCACGTCCATCTTCGGGCGCTTCTCAAGGTATCTTTGCCGCCGCCCCGAACACAACCGAAGTCATTACGTGGGTCAACCTTACGACTAACGGCAAAGACGAGGGGCGGAGAGCTCACCTAGTGGCCACCCTCTTACGCTTCTTCTTCTTGCAGCGCTCGACCGGCCCCGAGCCCCGGTCGCCCCCCCCGTCGGGGCAGGCTGCGTCGGGGCTTGGGGGCTAGGGCATTTGAGGCTTTCTTGAGCGGCGCCCGCGCTCGGGGGCCCTCACCAACGGCCGCGAGCTCACGGCCCCGACGAGGTCCCGACTCCTTCGGCCGAGCGGCCGTCCGACGCCGAGGGCTCATCCCGCAGCCTCGACGTCGGGCTCCGCCTCCCTTAGCCGCCCGCTCGCCGCCTCCGCCGGGACGAGCCCGCTCCTCGCCCGAACGAGGACCTGGGCTTGACGACGGCGGGTGTCGGCCTCAGCCTGCGGCAAGAGGAGGTTGAGAGCGGGGAAAGGGACGACCACGCCAACCTCTGAGCTCGAGCTGGGTCAGAAAACTCGAAGATAGCAAAGGGGAGAGCTCGGGCAAGACGACGAGCACTTACCAGCGCGCGGGTCTCGGGTCGGGAAGGGATGGGGAGCCCCGGCGCCCTCGTCCCCGTCTTCATCACTTGCTTCATCCAGGAACTCCACCCGGTGTCTGTGAGACCAGGGGCTTTTCGTCCCCACAAACGGGGCCTCCTCCTCCTTCATCTCCCACATCCGGAGGGAGTTCGGGCGCCGGAGGGGCACCACCGCCTTGCGAAGCTAGGCCTCGATGATGTGGTTCACCGTCGGCCCGGCATCCCGGATCACCTTGATCTTGCTCACGGCCGCCTCCACTTCCTCCGCCGTGTTGTCGTGCGGACCCTCGCGCCTGGCGGCTCCCCTTGTCAAAGGTGCGGCCGGTGTACCACGGCGAGAGGATGGGAGGGGAGTCGTTCTTCAGATAGAACCACTCCTCCTGCCACCGGCGTTCGCCAACGGAAGTCATCCACAGGAAGGTCTCTCGGACCTTCCCCCATATGATTGCACATCGGCACGCAGGCGATCGGGGCCGGTCCGCCTCCCCTGCCCGACAAGGGCTGGATCTTCGCGTAGATGTAGTGCTTGAAGAGCTCCCAGTTGGGAGGAATCCCCAACCACCCCTCGCAGAGCATGGTGAAGGCGGAGAGGAGCAGCACTCCATTGGGCGTCAAGTGCTGGAGCTCGATGCCCCAGTACGAGATGAGCCGCCGGAAGAAGTCGTCCGCGGGCGTGCGGAGCCCGCGCTCGTGGAAGGAGATGAACGATACCACGTACCCCGCTGGCGGGTCGGGCACCGCATGCGACGCCGGTGGGATGATCCACTCCTCCGCCAGGCGTGCGGTATGGCAGCCCGCCAACGATGCTGCACCGCTGATCAAGGCCTCCGTCGCCGTCGAACGCAACCACGAGCCCATCTCTCAGTCTTCGGATCGAGTCGCCGGCGAAGCAGAGGAGGTGGAAGATTGGATCTACGAGCAGGCGACGGCAATCGGACTCTCTCTCTGTGCGCTGAGGAAGGCAAGAGACGGGAAGGTAAATCCGCTCCCCGATCTCCTCCTATTTATAGAGCTCCGGCGCGACGGAGGCGACGAGGTGAAACTGCCAGGGGGCCCACCACGCACCACGTCCGCCCGCAACCGACACCGTGAGATCGCCGCGCGCGCGACACCTGGCGGAAACCGAACGGGCACGGCATTAATGGGATAACCCCGGCCAACGGTAAAAATCCCAACGGTAAAATCTCAACGACTATTTTTTACACAATGGGTAAAAACCCAAGAGCTCGGCGTAACGCTCGGATCGCCGAGCTCCGAAAAAAGCGGGCTCGCAGGCGAGCCCGCCACCCCAGGGTTCGAAGGCTAGCTCAACTCGTGAGCTTCAAAGCCGCCCCGAGACACCTCGAGTGAGGAGCTCGTGGAAGCGGCATCGACGGCCCATGCCTCGAGCTCTCGAAAAGGCTGGGGGCCTTTGCTTATGCCAGCGTCCTGGCTCGCTGAGGGCTACAATCGACTCCGAGCTAACCTCTCCGATGAGGAAGCGCCTCACCCCGCACATCGCTGGGGCTCGAGAATCACGGAAGTCGAGCTCTCGGAACCTGAGGTTGATCCACCGGTGATCGGAGACGAACGAGCCGACGAGCTCGAGCCTCACTGGACTATCCGACGGCAGCTCACCGAGCACTCAATCTCGGCCAACGAGGCAAGATCGAGCTCGAGCTCACCACCTCAGCGAACAATCGCCAGAGGAACGGGTCGACGAGCCCGCGATAATTCTAAAAAGCCTCCGCGAGAACTTACCGTTCTCACGGAGCCTCGGGGGCTACACCCCGCGGTGCGCTCGTGCGCACCCACGAACAAACAACAATTCCACGACGAGGGCCACCTCCACGGCGAGCCGCCACGTAGACGGATGCGGGAGAGACCTCATCTCTCCCAAACGCTCGAGGGCTACGTGGGGGATCGATATTTGGGACACCCGTACAAGAGCTCCCGACTCGCCATCAACGAGCAAACGAGACCCGGGGTCCTCACCACGGACGAGCTCCCCACGCGCAGACGAGCACACCCCGAACTCGAGCTCCCACGCGCGAGCTTCCCCGATGGAGGCCCACCTTCCCGCTCGCCGAGCTCTCCCCTTTTGCGAGCTCCCCGTCTTCGTCACGAAAGACCTCGCCCGGGAACCTCTTTTCCGACTTCGCTCGAGCTCTCCCTTAACGAGCCCCCCCGCGACGACCCACGAGAGCTCATCCGTCACGCCTTCTGGAAGTTCTGCGGGGTACGGGAGTTGGTCAACAACTCTCGACAAGCTCAACCACTCACGACGAACACCGTAGCCACGTGGGAACTACGGCTACGGGGAGAGGTCATTCAACCATCTCGCCATACCCCGTCGGCTCCAACGGCTGCGCTACGAAAGGCCCGACGGGTACACACGGGTACTCCTCCCCATCCACGGTATGGGCGCACCCCATCCGAGAAGACGACTTCCAACTACGATTAGGGACGGGGCGACGCCTGACCACCGCCCAAACCCCGATTCCCGCGTACGGTGACGACCAATTTCAGCATCCAAAGCGCCCTGGAGCTCGAAGGAAGCTCTTGCCCGCGCCATGAGCTCACCCGAGAGCTCTTTCCTGTACTTAACATTCTGCACATGTATTTTCGCTTTCTTTAAGTCCCCAACTCGAGAGGGAGCTCTCGAAGCCTCGCCCTTGTGACTATAAAAGGGGAGGCAGCCCTCCGGTTGAGGCAAGGTTCCAGGATTCAACATCCAACACTCACACACACACCCTCGATATTGGCACTAGCCTCAATCATAGAGACTTGGGAGCCCTCTCCCTCTCTCGCCTTGCTTGTACTAGCCCCGGTATGAGCATTTGAGCTCGGATAGTGATCACACTGGACTAGGGAGCCCGATTTGCCCCGAACCAGTATAAACTCGTGTCATTGTCTCTAGAGCTAGGCCATCGGAGCACGCATTAGCCGTTTATTACCGTGACGGTGGTATTAGACCACGGCCGATTACTGTCCCCACATGCTTGTAGTTTTTCTGGGCTGCGGGCAAGACTTGGAGTAATGCCGGGGCTTACCACAATTGAAACAATTGTTGTGGTTGAAGGGGCACGGGGCGTGGAACACTCCCCCTGTGGGTGCTTTCCTTTCTCGGTAGGCGCAACAAACCTCCTGAAACATGGGTTTCCAGCTTGATTCTTCTTCGGGGTGGGGCGTAGCGTGAAGGCGGCGTGGGGCGGTAGTTCTGACGACGTCCAAAGGAACCACTTCCCTGTCCTGAGTTTCCCTCAAACGGTCTCTTCTTGCCTTTGGATGCAGTATACAAGGCATTACTTTCCTCCTGATGAAGACAATCAGTCACAAAGGCCTGAAAAGTATCCCTAGTGGAGTTTCCCATGGTCTTCTGCATTTTGAGGTTCAACCCTCTCTTGAAGCTAGCCAACTTCTTCTCCTCAGTGTCGACCATGTCAGGAGCATACCTAGATAAACTGTTAAAAGCTTGTAGGTACTCGTTCATGGTCTTGTTGTCCTGGACCGAGCTTAATGAACTCACCCAATTTCTTTGCCGAGCACCCGGGGTATGTAGGTATTACGAAAAGTCAGTCAGAACTGAACCAAGTGATAGGAACATTGGCAAGAAAAGTAGCACGGTGATTCTTCCACCATATCCCTTCCGGTCCCTCCAATAAGTGCGCTGCATACTCCGCCTTCTGGGTCTCAGACAGATTCACCAAACGAAATTTTTCCTCTACCGAGGTAAGCCATTCCTCGGCCTCCATGGGTTCATTTGCCACGATGAAACTTTGGTGGTTCTCGTGGCTTTAAAGTCCTTGTACGACTGGAATCCATCCCTATCAGCACCACCTCGACCTCCTCCCTGCTCAGTGTTGTGCGTGATGTTACGCAACTCTCCCAAGAGCTGGTCAAAGAACCGCCCGGGTTCCGGGAGGTGGCCGCCGTCGATCTCCCCAAAGACTGCATCGAAGTTTATGGCATCTGCACAATTGAATCAACAATAACCCTCGGATGATGTTGTCCAAAGTGTAGATATTGAATTTAAGTTACGCGGAATTTATTGAGAGAATAAATTCATCCACAATAACAGGTAACAATAAACTCAATACGGTCTTTCATCAACATCATGGTTATGTCAACGCAATATGTGTACCAAGAATTCGCAACAATGGCAACAAGATGTTGCACAACCGGCATGATTTCGCATTGGACAAGGAGTCGCAATTACCATAAAACCGATCACAATAGAGGGCACAAACTAAATTAAGGTCTCGACGGATACAATAAGGTCTCAAAATATTACGGATCCAAGTCTTACATGCTGATGGTCTCACGAATAAAAAGGAAATTACATGATAATAGTGGTACTACACCGCTCGGCTACAAGGGTGTCTCAACTAGATCAAGGTCTACGTGCTAGCATCTAGCAGGAATCTAACGTGGCATCATAGTCATCTACTCCTGTGGTGCGTGAGAAGTGAGGTCTCCATCCTGGTCGTCCTCAGCTGGCGCTGCTGCACTCTCTATCTGAAGGTCCTCATCGTCCGCACCCATGGGATAGTGATAGGCGTAGTACGACGGTAGTACTCCTCTCGCACGTTGGTGTACTCACACTCCAGGGTTCTCCAGCTTCTCCCTTGATCTCCTTGTAGGCAGCCTCGGCCCCCTCTCTTGCCAACTGAGCATTCTGAAGATGCATGCTTAAGGATCCATTCGCCTTCACGCTAACGCCAAGCGTGCTAGAAGACTCGACACCTTCTTCATCTTTGCTAACTCCTGCTTTCGCTTGGCTTTCCTCCTTGCTCTTGGGTGACCGGCAGCATCCTTCTCTTCTGTGGCACGCCTCAGCATGCCACGCAACCTCCTGCGATCCCGAATCAACTGATCTATCTCACACCTCTGACGAACCACAACTGCCATAGCCCCCTGTGCCTTATCCTCCGCACCAACTGCCATCTGCATCATAGCGAACATAGCACTCATGGCGTCACAAGTGCTATCCCGCTCCTCGTCTCGTCCCCTCCGTAAAGGTTCCACGCCACCCTGCTCCCAAGCGTTGAAAAGGGGTCGGCCCGGGAAAGCCGGAAGCGACCCATCCCAACCAACACCTCGGGGTGGTCCACCATCAAACTCCTCGGCCACGGAACGCAGCATTGTCGGCCGCAGCCTCGGGTGATAGTCCATACTCCATAATATCCCATCCTACCCATACAGCACTGTCTGCAAGGGCAGGGATCACAAGGTGAATCCTGGTAACTATCTGCTCTGCCTGCGGGGCTGTCTCCCAAGTGTAAACAGGTGCCTCTGTGTAACCGATCTGCTGGAGTACATGCCACAAAGACTTTGGGCATGCCAAACTTCTTGTCCGCGATAGTACCACTACCGGAAGCTGGGGTTGGAGCCATCTGTAGCAAGGTTTAGGAGATAAAGTGAGATTGAGAAACAATAGTCCAGTTTTAACTAAATTGGGGCAAGTACTAATTAGGGGAAAGGATGGAAAATGCATGAATGCCATGATGTAAAATTTTAAACATGATGCATGAACGTTTCCCTACGCATCTCACGGAATAGGAAAGAGATTTCCTATTCGTTTTAATGGTGGCACCCTACAATCTCAAAAGAAAATAAGACGTGTCTAGCCGATCTAACGCATTGCGCTGTTAGTGTACCTGCAATTCATTTCAGCCCATAATATATTCATGCAATGCAAGTAATTAAATTGCATATACCTGCTTCGTCAAGTCCACCCAACGGCATCGCATACCATGCGGAAAAATTCATATTTTACACCCAGCACACCTGTGTACCCATACACAAGTCTACGGGGGCACTACCTGACCACGGAGCTCTCAAAAATCATTTTATTTCCCCCCTAGACCGGCATTCATCCGATCATGCTCTCACAGCTCACACCATTACCTTGGGCGTAGAGGCATTGAACAACCATTACCCGGGGCGTAGAGGTATTTCGATCCATTCATGACCACTCAAGTGAGTAGCCCCATACCACCGCCGCACGGCAACCAAGCACAAACAACAAAATATGATGCATTAACCCATTCCCAGTTAGCCAAGCCACCCGACTGTCCTTAATTGGGCATAAAAGGGTATGACCAAGGCACTACTAATTTTGCAAATCTTTTACTCACACCACTTAAAAGATTTTGTTTCGCAAACTTTTCGCAAAAAGATTAGTGGTTCATTTTAATTTAAATACCGATCGACTTGTAATTACTGAACTAAGCTCGATACCAGCCGTGACAGAGCGACCAATTTATAAGAAATCAAGTATAATTCGCAATCACCGAAGCGATCACGCCTACACTTGAGTCCATATAAACCCTCGTATTCCGTAAAATCTTAGAGTGATTTCAAACTCATCAACAACACAACAGATCGTTGAGCTCGGTAGTAAAATCCGCAGGTATTTCAAACCAAGTTCGATACATTAAACATCGAGTGTGAAGTATAATTTATTACAAACTCAGGTTCAAGTACGGAAGCAGTAGTTTCAAAACCAAATAGTCTTTTAGCGAAAACAAATATAAAATAGTGCCGCCAGATAGTCATCCATGTAGCAAAGATGAGAGGCGGGGATATAGATTTGCCTTTGCCGGCCTTACTGGGTCATCAATGAAGAATGTACAAGTCTTACAAAGAACCATGGTACACATGGTCACCGCAACAACGGAATAAAACCCCGAGTACAAAATACTCACCTAGACTTACCCGTCCAAAATAAAATAAAAGACTCCAAGGATCATGATAGGCTTTATCCGAGTTTAGTGACTCACATTAATTTCACAAATAAAGTTGTTTAGTGCGCCTATGCATGCTACTTGTACTTTTCCAAGTTAAAAGGGTTACTTAGTTACTTACGTAACATAGATCCGAAGATAGTCAAGATTAATCATTGCTCAAGAGAATAAATAACAAAGATAAGTAACTTGATCGTAATTATATCATTTGCACATGATAAATAACATATATTGTAATAATTAAGACTACATTGCCGTGGACGCACCAGGGTTCTCACTAACCAGAGAGATGGCGATTCAAATTGATTTGCAAACCAGTCTGGCGAATACCCCGACACAAACTAGGTCTACTTTGCAAGGGGCAGACCGATCACTCCCAGGACGTTACGGGACGTAAAGTCTCTGGCTTTGCCGGCTACCCCCTCCTTCTCGAGCACCCAAGTGAGCGTAAGCAACGAGTACGACCCCTCGTGCGCATCTTCTTGTGCCCGACAACCACACCAACCATCACCAAAGGAGGAGCGATAAAGCGAGCATGGCCGGCCCCTAACATTCCCACGAGCTTAGGTGGCTCACGACCCGGCGGAGCCTACTAAATGCCGTGCACGCTCAACTTCCGACCACATTCGACAAAGTATGAGTCCTTAATCGATCGATGGAAAGACCACAAGTTCCATCCAATCTATCATGTTTTACTTAAGGTGTTCTCGGCCAGCTTGACAATCACCCATGTGATTGTTCACAACATTTCCTCAAGTGACCGGAATCACTATCTACCGCAATCATGATACCGAGCATTAACCTAGACCTCTATATAGGATGGGAAACTTTCAGCAAGGATCATAATGCATCAACGGTTTCAACGATTTCCCTAAACTTAATGCATGAAACATATAAAAGACTCAAGTCAAGTTAATTGGAAGAATTAGGAAAGGGCGTAATGCTCCGGGGCTTGCCTCTCGCAGAACGCCGGCGAACGTGCTTTCGGGCACTCGTGGCAGGTCGTCTGGCGACTCTTCTCCTCCGATGGCTCCTCCGACTGCACTCCTGGATGGTGAAGCTCTCCGTCCGCTCCTCGATCAGCTCCTCGAACCCTTCCCCGATCCTATGATGATGCATATGATGGAGAAAAGATATGATTATGATTATATAAATATCAACTCCACATAAAGTAATATGCACATGATGGATGGATGCTTCATGATGCAAGCTATTAATAAGTGCATATCTCTTCCGTAGAAACATAATTAATTCTACACAAGAAACCTTAACAACCTACATCAATCAACACCCTATCGTACTAATCAACAGGAAATGACAGCCCGACATGCTGTCACTAAAATAGTCACACAAGGAGTTCTACAACTCCAAAATCAGTGAACTAGGACTCTATGGAAAGCTAACAAAATTTCCAACAAAACATTCCACATCACCCAGAACTGAATCTGAACTTAATAGCCTCGAAATTAAGGAAAACAGGGACTCTGTTTTCAACTCAAACATCACATACAACCTCCATAACTCACAAACTACTCATGCAAACTATCTCAAACTTCACCAGCAGGTAAACCAAGTAATTATCTACCAAATAAATCTACTGGAGAAGACAAAAGATAATTTAAAGTGCATAAAATAAAATGCCCTAGCAAACACTACACTTGCACCCTATAATTAAATAAATGCTAGGAACAAGAAAATGTCAAAACTACTAAGCTGACCAAACCAAGCTTACTAACAGATCCTATTCATGCTAGGAACACATAATAAAAATACTAATACACACCATCTTCATATAAACACATATTTCTAGCCTATTTTCCATGCATCATAAATATGATAAATACATAACTACTTCAGAAAATTCTACAAAAATTACCAGGGCATAGTATTGTAATATAACATCTACCATAAAAATCTCAGGGCAAGATCATGCTCATACAGTCCTACACAAAAATGACAAGTTTACACCAAACCTAAGCTTGAAAATACTTTGTACTATGAAAAGTGTCGACAACAGATTTCTAAGTATGAAAAAGCTTCTAAAACCTATCAAACACAAGCATACCAAGTTTCACATCCAAAACCCTAATATTTATTTTTCTATGAATTTCTAAAGATCACATGGCAAAAAGCACCTAAATAGAAGATCACATTTCTTCTACAGAACATACTATGCATGATATTTTTCATGGATTCTACTCATAAAAACAAGCACTTTAAGTACAGGAAGCATATTTTTATCTTGTACCAATTAAAAGATATGATTTTCCTCAATTTCCATGCATTTCTAGCCATAAATAAAACTCTATATAAAAGTTATCAGAAAATAGGGTTTCATAATTTTATACTGTAGCCTATCTTATAACAAACATGCCAAAATTTGTTTCACCCAAAATGGACGCAAAATGACCAAGTTATGAATTTTCTAAGCATTTCATTCAAATGCGGAAAAAGCGAAAAGATAAAGAAAAGAAAACCGGGGCGGGGCCCGCATGTCGATGGCTCCAAAACAGAGCACGGGCGGCGCTGTGGCGGGTCGGCGGCAGATTTTCGCCGGGCGATAACCAAATCGCGCAAACCAACTAACCTAAACGCATCTGTGACGAGGGTCACGATGGTGCCCTTTTGGTTCGCAGACTGAAACCGCTAAAACGACGGCGACGGCGCGGTGCAGATCGCGGGGCGGCGCGGACGGCGGCGTCCGCCACTCCAGTGCTCAATCGAGCCACCTAACCTACGTTCTGACCCCGTGAACTCCAAAGCGACATGCAAGGTGGTTCTAGGCCTAACGGACAACGACGGTGACAAGACGAAAGCGCCGGGCGGCGCCACGCGGCGTAGCGTCGGCGGTGGCGCTGCCGCGAGCGTGGCGGGGATCTACTCAACCACCTAGCTCACAAGCTCAAGCACATATAGGCGATCCTAGAACACCAAAAGAAAGACCTAAACACGAGCTGGCATCGAGCTCGGGCACCCCTGCCAACGGGCGGCCATGGCGGGCTCGGCCGTGGGCGGCGGCGCGGATTAGGGTTCGAAACTTCGGGTTTTACCTCGATTTGACGATGGCCTTAGGTAGAGTAGCTCATGGCGGTGCTAGGGATTCGATTTGGGGTGGATTGGTGCGGTGGTGAGGCGGAACAGCGGCGGCGGCGCTTCGAATCGAGGATCGGCGGCGACGCGGCGCTCCGAGGAGCGAAAGGTGGCGGCGGTGGAGTGAGAGGCTAGGGTTTGGGCAAGCGTTGGGCGTGGCTTTTAAGGGCGCGGGCGAGCGGGCGCGCGATGTCCAATCCATACATCGGGCGGCAGCGCTGCAGCCACGTCGCCACGGGCGGTGTCGGCCGGGGCCGCCGATAGGTCCCCTCCCCCCAAGTTTCGAAGTCGTCAGTTTTGGCCTGTGCCTCGAGATCCGTGCATAATTTAGAAAAAGTCAAAGCATCAACTTTGTAGAGAATTTCATAAGCTACAAAACACTCAATATGAACTTTTCTAATTCGGCCTAGATTTGAAACTAAAAATTAAAAACAGCAAGGTCAAAACAAACTAGTCAAAACAGAGTTTGAATTTGACTCAAATTTGACCCAAACTGTTGGGCACTATTTGAACCATTTCCAAACCTTTTCACAAGAAACTTATAAAAGATCATTTGCTCTACATAAAAAAAGTACTTCATTTCATCTATAGAAACTTTTTGCTAGAAACACTTCTACCAAGCACTTTTTGAAAGGAGTTTCAAAATGGGTCAAAAGAGGTTTGACCTCTAGGGCAGATTTTAAATAAAATTTCTAAATTGAAACACAAGCTCAAACATGGCCCTAAATTATGTCAAAATATATCTAGGCACAATCTAGGTCCAAAACATCATTATAGCTAAGATCTTATAGTAGCTAGATCAAACAAGCATGAAATGAGGGCAATTCAAAGTGAATTCTACTAACACTGATTATACATGAAATGATGATGATGCTATGCAAATGATCATGCTTTCAAGATGCTTAACAATGTATCTTAGCTAGATATTTTCGTTACTTTATTAGAATTAGTTAGGACTCACTCAAGCCCCCGGGGTATAAATATGAGACCCCTGCAATTGTAAAAATCTACCAAAATCAAATACAACCAACCCGCCTCGCGCCACCGGCTGCGTTACCACCAGCCGAGTCCGATTAGGTATGCGTCAATCCATCAGCGAGGGGATACATTGACCGTCGACCTCCGTAAGTACCGCAACCCTATACCATGTCTAGTATCGGTGCGGCCATGGATTTAGATTATGTTGCAAGTAGTCTTGTTACCATGCTTAGTATCGAAAGGGCGGATTTAGGCTATGGAGCAAGAGGGTTCTTTGTTAGATCATGAGTCGGTGGCGGGCTAAGGTCTAGCTTGGAGCTAGTTATCGGCTTCATTAGATTTGGCAATCTAGTGAATTCATTAAGTTACCAAGTGGTGCATGCTTCTTCCTATTTATTACTTTTAGTATGATTGCACACACTTTTGCCCAATTTAGATTGATCGGTTCGCCTTTATTCTTTTTGTTAGATCTAATTGTCAACAATGCTTTCAATATTCATCATTAGTTTGTCATTAGATCTATTTGTTTATCATAGCCGCTTAGATCAAGTTGCTACATGTTGCGGGGTTCTTACATGTTTAGTCATGAGTCATCTTTGGCGTGCTAAGGTTTTGCGTGTGAATTCTTTCTTCATGCACCACGATTCGCAAGCTTGCCGGGATACGCTTATGTATCTACTGTATCTTGCATGTGTGAGTCTACCTATCGTTAGAGTCTAGTTTGGCAAGCCGTATCATGCGGTGGATTAGCTTGTTGCGGTGTATCATGCGGTGGATAGTTGTTAGGGCGAAGAGGGTTTAGAACGGTTAGTCGGGCAAGCCGTATCATCGTGTGGATTAGCTTGTTGCGTGTATCATGCGGTGGATTCTTTGTTAGGACTAATTGGGATAGATCTCTCGCTTTGCTTTTAGATTAGGCTTGCATGTGTACTTTACTTGTCTATGCATACGCCTCAACGGTAATGAGTATTTGTAGATCTATTTAGATGTATGTGTGCTTTTAGCTTATCGGGTTTAGATTGTATCATGCGGAGTGGATTGATCTAGTTATGGTAAGTGGTTTAGATCTGCCGCAAAGTGGTATTATGCGGTGGATTAGCTTGCAGGGTTTTAAGCTTGACGGGTTTAGGAAGGCTAGACGTGCGGCAGAACTAGTTGGATGAAACCTATGCATGTGTCATTTAGATTAGGTTTATATTTATGAGTTACCGCTTATTGTTCCATGTTGTCAATTAATTCGATCTATGCGGTAGAGCTTTATGATATCATATCTTGATGATCGACTTTACTTGTTCAAACATGTCTTCCTATGATCATTCGGCAACTGTTATTATGTTACATCTTTATGCATACTTACCGAATGCATTCATTATATGTCTTGACGCATAGCTCTCATAGCTATATGTCGCTACATCCGGCCGTAGAGCCATACATGCGAACTGTCTTGGTCACACCGTGCATGTTCCGTCTCTCACATTTACCTCCTTGTCAATTAACAGGTCAAATTGATCGGCACGCCTTCGGATCAAGACACTCGGGCGATGAGGTAAAGCCAGACTATTCCGGCTTGTCGCTGTAAAAAGCAATCGGTTTTGTGCCAACACACTTTTTGGCACGCTTCGGTGGGACAACTCAAGGTCAAGACAAGATGCCCGAAGAAGTCGACAAGAACAACGTCATCCTCGCTCCAAGTGGGTGACTCCGATCGACCAGGAGACCATGGTGAGAGACATGTGCGAGTTTTCGCGCAAAAAAGTGCCTGTCATGCTTCTCGAAGAACAAGAGCGGTGCCATCTTCCGTAAGACATATCTTCCAAAGATTGTGATGCCCGGTGATAAGGAATATGCTCAACAAGTTTCGATATAGAAGAGGGGGCGTAAAAGGAAGATGAAGAACCAAGTCACGAAGAAATCCGTCGGATGGAAGAAATTGTTGCGGTAGTTGGGAGAGCAATGACTAATCACAACACGGCGTTCTTCAATACTTTCCGTGATATCATGAAGAGCAGACTTTGGACCGGAGGGGAGAACAAGACACCGGAGAAGCCAAGCGAATCCGAGCCAAGACATATGGAGAAGCGGCATTCGGTGCACACGGGAATCCTCCGAAGATACAACACTTACTCAATAGCTCCAATGGCCGGTGGGTTCTGAGAGAAATCCCTTTGGCCCCGGTTACTAAGAAGATTTTCGACTACTCCACCATTCATGCTATGCCAAATCTGGGTATAGGCGGTACCGACGATCGGGGACAATTCCATGGATCTCGGGGATACAAATGTGGGATATACTCCTAGCGAGGATGGCGATATGATGCAACACCAATTTGGGATTAAGCCCAAGAATCGGCCCTATGTGTATCAGTCACCCTATCCCGATTAGTACAACGAGTGGCACTTCCTTCAAGACTAAAGCCTCCAACCGACTTGACCAAGTTCTGCGGACAAGATGACACTTCTACTACCAAACACATCGGGCCGGGTTGATCCAACTTCGGAGAGAAACTGCTAATGATGAAGCATGGAGGTTTAAGCTACTTCCCATCATCCCTCACGGGCCGGCTTTCTCACGGCCCCACGTTAAGGCCGATTCTATTGGAACATGGGCTGGCGGAGAACAAGTTTTACTCATACTTCTTCATTGGTTCTAATGAGAAAGAACTGCCGACTTGATGGGGTTGACACAAGATACAATGAAACACCTCAACAGTTCTTGCGCGAGGTTCAGGGAAACAAAGAATTCCTGCTACTCTATTTGCCGCACTTCGGTTGTCGCTATAGCTATCGTGGTATGCATCCAAACCATCGTGGAAAAAGCTAGCCGGCATGGAGTTCAAGACCTTGAACACTCTCAAGCGTCGTCACTCATGGCCAATCAGTTCCAGAAGCATCAAGAGGGACACCTGTTTTGAAAAGGGGGGCAATGTGTCTCATGAGGCATATCAACACTTTTCCTCGAGGGGAGGAGAAAATGAAGATGACGGCCAAGAGGATGTGGCAACCCGAATTCGTTTGGGGCAAAGGAGCCTGGCCAAGAATCGTATTTGGATGAAGACACTCAAGGGGGCATATGATTTTTGATGTTTCCATGTCTCGATAAGCTCTTTGAATTCTTGGTCAAGGAAGGGCGTATTAAGTCGCCAGAGAATCATTCTATCGCGGTGTCCCGATTGGGTCAAGATCGAAGTACTTGTGGCCTCCATGACATGATTACTCACAACATCAATGATCTTGCCAGAATATTCGTGCAAAGAAGTTCGCCTGAGGGCTATACAGCGAGGGTCTCCTAAAGTTTAACAACAACATGAAAGTGGACAAGGAGCCCTTTCCTAGCGGTGCATGGTCACCTTCGATACATGCATGGTTTGCCAAAGGATCCTAAGGGCAAGGGCCCAATGAAAGTCTTGACTTGATAGGGCAAAGCAAAATGGCTCGATTGACCCTAGTCGGCAAGTGTTCGATGTGGAGCTCCAAGAGCGCCGTGTTCGGTTTTCAAAACAAATCGAACGGAGAGAGGAGAGACCTCAAACCAAGGGTGATATCTCGTGATACCATGCGAACAAATGGCAAAGATGAACAAGAGAAGCAATATCGTAGAGATCCGCAGCTTGCGAAGAGCGGCGGAGATATGTAGAGGAGATGTATCACCGAGAACAGGGAGGAGTACATGAAAGAACGAGAGGAGTCTCATTGGGACTTGTCCTTTCTTCGCACATTCTTTGGAATGAAGGCTTGAAGCCGCCCGAGGAACAATTGCCCTGAATGCAAGTGAGCAATATCACGGTACAGCATGTGTGCACGAACAACCGCCGGCCCCATCCAAGAAAGATCGGGGGCATATTTCCCTGCAGGATGATCGGTGCCTAAAAAAATGAAGACAAGAAAACCTCACGCCCCGAAAAGAATTGCGACCAAGCATGGGCCGATGTTGACGATACGAAGATGATCCGACTCTCCTCAAGAGTATGTGTGGCAAAAGGTACAATGGTGCCCTCCTCGGGTTCCGAGGAAGAGCTAGAAGAGAAGAGTTCAGCGCCTCCGGGAATAGGGAGCTTAAAGAAGCAAATAGCATGACGCCCGGTATGGCGCCCAAAGAAGAAAACTCAGAAGCTGACCATTCGGCGTAAGAGTATTCGGCAAGTGGGCGTTCGGATGTTAGCATGGTCTTCTACATCCCAATAGAGTTTTGCAGCTCCTATAGAACAAGCCACCGTGGATCCCGAGGAGAAGATGCTTTTATTCGCACGAAGAGGCCTATTCGATTTTGACAACAAAGAGATGATTGATCTCCTAGGGCAGGTTGGCTCTCTCAAGGCAAGCCGTGTTCGGCAGTGCCTAGGAAGCACAACCATCCAAGCCTCTTTATTTGAAGGGATTCGTTAATGGAAAACCTCGACTCATATGTTCGTCGATGGAGGAGCAATTAATATCATGCCATATACGACTTTTCGAAAGTCGGGGATGGCCAAGGAGGATTTGCTAAAGACGGACATTGTGTTTCGGGGACTTTCTTTGGCAATCCTTGATACCCATGGAGCCGTTCACGTTGAGTTGATGATCGGCTCAAAGACTTTGATCACAACCTTCTTTGTGGTCGATAGTAAAGGGTCCTACACTACTACTTGAAGGGATTGGATCCATGCTAATCGTTGTGTTCCATCTACCATGCATCAAGTCCTCATCATCAATGGAACGGTGATGACGTCGAGATAGTTCAAGCCGACGATTAGGTAAGCATTGCGCTCTGAGCCATCATTCCGGGAGTATGAAGGCGTGGAATGTTTCTCGGGGAAGAGAATGGGAAGAAGGTCCTGTCGTTACTTCGTTACAAAGACCAAATGTAAATTTATCGAGATCGTCGGCTCTCACGCGAATTTCTAAGGATAATGGAAAGATTTCGTATGCTTTAAAGAATTAATTGTTGCAAATATGATTACCGACATGTAGAATTGATAGTTTGAGCAAATGATTTGTTCCATTCACGAGATAGCCGATGAATAAATCATCGCCTTTAGCAAAAAAATACTCCATAAGGAAATTGGAGGGTAGCCGGCATAAATATGTTATGTCACCTTTAGTACAAAAATATATAAAACATCAATATAAAGAGCGAAGAAGTCTTTATTCGGGAGCTTTAAGAGTTTGTTACAAAAAGCGTTGCGAATACATCACAAAAGGTTCCCACTTGGTTCTAATCTTAAATACTATTCGAAGCGATCCGGATTGCGAGATCTTCACTTCTTCTTCATGGCTTCCTTGATCTTGTCAACGATCTCACGGATGTGAGGCCTTTGTGGGTTCACCGGCATGTCAAGTGCTCGCACGCAAACCCGACAATTGCTTCACGAAGACACCTGTGGCGCTCGAAAAGCGGAAAGGATGCATTGATACTCGAGTTCACGGGGCGGCAACATATGAATAGGCTAGAGTTAACTCACCACCAATGTGGACCTCCGTGGACATACGGCGTTCACGTTCTGCGGCGGCATAGGAGCCCCGTTACCTCCGGATACGCTGAAGCTCCTGGCGGCGGCGTTTCTCTTCACGCAGATTGTTTTGCGGAGAGTCTCTGCGTCCGCAGGAGAATCCTCATCAGAAGAGTCTGAGGGGATTGGGATTGGAATGCGCCTAGTGCCAAACAAGAAATCTGGAAGCATTGGCGAGCTAAGGGCAGAAAGATTAGAATGCATCAAAAATAAAGGTGACTAGATCTGCAGGAATCAAATCTTACCCAAGTGAGTATGGAGCAGGTGGTGGAGGACCTGAATGTCGATTCCTCAAAGAACTTCTTTTCCCTTGTCCGCCATTGGAATTGCTGGTACTAGTGGAAGGTGCTCAAGCAAAAGGGAAGGAAATGGGAAAACAGATTTGCGATTTAATCTCGACTAGCGTTTGGACATATAAGGCCAGGCGCTTGGTGGAAAGCAAGCTGATTGGCCTAAATATTAAAAATTATATATTTTTAGAGGTTGCATATTAAAGAAGCCAGCATTGCCCGTGTCACCTTCCCTCGACTGACATTTTTACCATTGGTTGGTTTATTGGGAGAAGGAAAAGTGGAAAGCGTATTCAATGCTACAAATGAACAGTGCTTGCGAGTTTTCTGAGGCTGAATTTTAAATATTATTTAAGGATTCGGCTACAATGACGTCATCCGTTCGGTAGGAATTTAATCGTTTGTTCTAATTCGGTAAAAGGATTTCGGCATAGGTATGCATCAAGAGTTCAGAACAGACAAATATAGACAGAGAAGGATTTCATTAATTCATTCTAGACACAGATTGATGTCTCGAAGAAAAAATGGAATTGATGTCATGGAATTTGGTTTCCTTCCACTTTAAGATGTTTGCCGCAATCGCTATTACTGCTTGCTATGGACACTTGTCAGAATTTGAAAGGTGTCGATGCGTGCCTTCTGCCATTAGGTGGGTGGATCGCGAGGAGGTGGAGGTAGGACTGCAGGAGGCGTCGAAGAGGAGGCGGCGGGCGGCAGGCGGCACCGGGGAGCCGGTTGCGTGGACTTTAGTCGTGACAACACAAACCGCTTACCTCCCTTGATCGATGGGCCGAGGCAATCCAAAGTGGCGCTGCGCCGCCATCCGAACACACGGCGATGCCGCGATAATGTCCAGCCGCTCCGAGACCGCGGCAAAACGCCGGGCCGCCCGCTATCACTCCGCCGCCCTATGATCGGCGTCGCGGTTCCTCCGCGGCGCCGGGATCGCCTAAAAGCGTCGGGCCGCTGCGATCCAGTCCGCCGCCCAGCGATAACCAAATCGCGCCGGGCCGCCCCGCGATCCTGTCGATGGCGTGTGGTTTGTTTTTTTTTATGCGGTGATCGATTGATAGATTCGAGCGCTGGTCGCGAAAGCACGACCGGCGGGAGGGGGTGAGGTTGTACGGCGATGCATCAAACTTTTTAATCCCGAGCCCTCTAATAAGATGGTGTTGTTATGTGAGTCGTTGATCTCGCAGCCCTCGAGTGTGACATTATAGTAGAGATAAAGAGGTTCATGACCGATTTGATCCCATCTACATCCAATCGACAATCAATCTAACCCCTGTCCCGTTTGTAGGTCATCTTCTTCCTTCAACCCCTCTATCCTGCTGTTCGGCGGCGAACTCCGCGTTCTTCGTTGGCGTCCTAGGCGGCCACGCTGGTCCTAGGGCAACCCTCACATGCGTGCTCCCAACGGATCTTCCCGGAGGTGCGTTCGGAGGGTTCTTCCAGCCGTCACCAAGCTCCACGTCGCCCCTACCGAACCCTAGATCGGGTTAGGATGGCTGGCCGCTGTGGTAATTGCTGCTCCAAAAGGCCCTCCGGTGTGTTGGTGTGAAGCCCTAGTTTCGCGTTAACACGTGGTATAGTGGCTCGATGGATGGCTGGAAACAGAAACAGGTTCCACGGACAGGTCTTGTATTGACTGTGAGGGCTCTGAGGGTGCGGCACGTCATGGTTGGGACGACCGGTGCGGGAAGCGGTCAGCTTTGCTGACGGGATCTCTACTGGCACCGTGAGGTTAAGCGTGGGTCTTGCTGCGGGAAGCGAGAGCACTACGCCATGCGCAGGGATGAAGGTTTGAGAGAGCTAGGCACGTTGTGTCCGCGAGGTGTTCGCGGTGTGCGTGTGTGGCGGCGTTCCTGGCCGTGCGGCGGCCAACGGCGGCAAAGATGGCGTACCGTGCAGGGCATTCAGGCTCGGCTACAAGTGGAGTGCGGAACACGGCGGACAGCTCGCGCGCCGTGGTTCCTTGGCTGTGCAGGGGCTGTGCGGTGGTGGTCCGGCATGGCGGCCAGGCCAGCTGCAGGTCCATGAGAGAGGTCTCGGGCTCGCGTTGAGTGGCACGGAAACAGGAAGCCGAGGGCAACGCCACGGCGTTCGTTGTTCCCCGCCGATGACGGCGGCCGTGCGTGTGCAGTGAGAAAGCACGGGCTTTGGGATGGGTCGCGGTGGCATCGGCAAAGCCACCGTGATGTGCGTGTGCGGCAACAGAGCCGGCGCGAAAATGCAAAACCGGAACGGCAAGCGCACGCACACGGTATCTCTGGCCGTTCAGCAGTGCTTTAGGATGCGCGCCGGTCAACCCGCGCTCTCATGGCCTCCTTTCCCGGATTTGTTTCCGAGCTGCTCATGTGCACTTTTTGATTCCCCACCTCTTGTTGTTTCTATTCCCAACTCATTAAACATTACGTCTCCTTTTTCCCCTCTGCTGTCGTACTCCGTATTCCACTCCCCATCCTTCCGTATCTTCATCTCTGAGCGCCGCCGCCGCCGCCCTCGTCGCCCAAATCCCCGCCGCCGTCGGCCCGCCAGCTGCCAGCACCCACCGCTGCCGGCTACTACAACCGCGCGACGCCGCACGCCGGCGCTTGGCTGGAGGCACCGGCGTCCGACGACCAGCGTCGCAGCGTCCCTCCCTGGCTCCCTCTTCAGCTTGGAGCCTAGGCTTCTCGAGCGCTGCCACAAATCTCAAAGTGTTGTTAGCTCACGAGGATCTGTATCCGAATTCAAGATGCGAGGAGGCCAAATCCGTGGAGAGGTCGGCCAGATCCATGGTCTCCAGTACAGATTGAAGTTCAAGTCAAAATTCTTTATGTGTAATGAAGCAATCAAGAGATAGATTTCAGACTTATAGGTCAAATGCTTTCCTTCAGACTTCAATATCAATAATCAGCTAGAACTGCCATAATTTTTTATTCTATTCATTTGCAACTCCTGATTGTTTATATGACTTCGGAATCTTGATACATTTTACTATTGTTATTGTCTCACAGTCACAGTAGACTGCTTAGAAGAACTATGAATGACTTTACCTGCTTATATTTATTAATGAGCAGAACAATTGGTCACCTGGAATAATGTGTGGCATCTTGTGTTTAGAAAGAGATTTCTGAAATGATGGAAATTGCTTTTAGTCCACACTTTGAAACTATGCTACAAACATGCTTATGGAGCTATCAAAATCCGGTGTGTACAAGAACTGGTGGGTGATGACAAATGCATATCTGACACTGCCGGGGTGATGACCTTTGGGAAAAACAAGGTACGAAGAGATGTGCAGACATTTTCTATAATTCTCAAATACCATTTGTGTCTATCCTTTTTTTATTTGTTTTAGGTATCGATCTATACACTTTTATAGTAGTGATCAGACACTTGTATATACTGAAGGCTATACCATACTCTTGATGTTCTATTATGCCTATACTGATCTGTAATATTATTGGTGCAGGGGCCTACCTTGGGCCATTTCCAGAACAATTAATGAATGCTACTGCTGGTGCACTGAATTGTGGGTTAGATGGGAGCTTTTGTGAGGATTCAATGAAAATCCATGAAGTTGACCATGAAAAATCACCTTGCTTTGGGTTCAACGTGGAAGGCTTGCAGGATGATGATGGATACATAGGAGGCCAGGAGGGAGATGATGGAAGCTGTGGTATTTTGAGTCCAATAGATGAAAATTAATGATTTTTGCCCATGTGTAGATATTTGAAAATTGGAACCAACATCTATTGATGGAAGCTGTGGTGTAGATTTTTGCCCATGTGTAGATATTTGTTGTAGTGTTATGAGAGTAATGTAGTAGTATTGATTAAACTGGTCATGTAAGTTCTTTAGACAACAACGGTTTTAAAGTTATTTTCATCGGCTAGGCGCAATATTTTGAGCTCACAATTGAATTAGCCTTACGCATACATTTTTTTTGAAAAGTTTGAATTACATGTTACAAGATAATGGCAAGATCAATCAAATGCACGGCTCTGTCCCATAAAAAGTTGCTTGCTATGTCACTCGTGCTAATCAAACTCTTTTAAGTTTTGATTAGATTTGTTCAAAAAAATATTAGAAACATTTGTATCTCGAAATAAGTTTATTAGGAAAATATATCCAACAAATTTCTAGAAAATCAACACCCCAAATTTATGGCATCAAACTAGCATCATTAGATGTTATAGATTTTTTTAAATACACTCACTTTATCATAGATATTGTTACTCATATATTTAAAAAAAAATTGCTGCGTTTATAGTAGGAAACGCTTAGAAACGACTGATGTGATTGTTGGATGGAATCCAATGTTGCTTTGAAGATGTGAGATCGAGGTTGGAAATTGTCAGAGTTAACAATATTAATGGTAATTAGAGGGACAACAAATAGCATGATAGTAATAATATAAAATGTCTATGTAAAAGAGGGTGCTAGATAATAAATAGTATCTAAGTGGGTACATTACGGTTGGAACCATGGTCAAATAAAAGACCATCCTTTTGGAAAATATCAAAAAAAAAAAAAAACATTTCTAGATGCTCAATAGTGGAGACTATGTCATGATAGTATTCACTGTCAACTGATTTTGCAATTTTTTCAAATGAGACCTGCAAAAAGAAAAAGATAATGAAAAGAAAATGATGGAAACTTATTTAATAAAAAACAATATTGTTACTGAAAGATAATGCAAAAGGAGTGAGCAAGCCTTACATCGTCTTTGCAAGATACAATAGTGAGAACTGTTGTGGTAATACGTTGGTCAGGCTTAGGTTGGAAATTTATCTCCAGCAAGGAAAGATCTCATAATAGCAACCCTCGGTGACTCCTATTGAACAAATGAGGTGACTACAAAATGTTCGATAGTATGAAATGATACTTAATGAAAAACGGATAGCCATGGAAAAATCACTTCTTCTGTGATACAGAAGGCAACTAGAAGGCAAACCATCCCTTCCACATCTACCTCTCTCTTGGTAACAAATAGATCTAGGTAGAATAAATGAAAGAAATACAATAGGAATGAGGTTGCCTTAGGAGCATCGTCCATGGTCAGGGGTAAAAAGCCAATTAGGTGGATGAGAAAATTAGGGATAGGAAGTCATACTATAGCAGAGTTCTAAAACAAGAAATATATTCACAACCAACTTTAATTAAATTATCTGTTGTAATTTGAAGATGAAATTTAACATGCCTCCTTGATATCCTTTTTTTTTGTACCATTTAACGAAATGATCCTATTCTTTAAACATCCTTGGCTATAGATATGTAGGGATTAACAATATTTTATGAGAATGTGTTGGAAAAATTAGCTTAACATAGGTACTAAAGCATATATTATTCACTTGTATACGGTTCAAGGGGACATGGTAGCAAGTAGCATTGAGAATATGAAACTAAAAAGTATCAAATGCATCGTGTAAAGTCCTAAATGCACTATAGTTGATGAGTACTTCATTAAAAAATATGGACGGGAACAAGAACAAATTATACTAACCTTTTCCGTAGAAGTTTTAGATCAACCATATGTTGTAGTAGAATGTAAATAGCAATGATCAGTAGTATAAAAAACCACCATGCCAACTAAAATTCTACTAGTGGATTCAAATCGAGCCTACAGGCATAATTATCATACAGAAACCTTCGAATCGTTGATTAGACGAACGTGAAATTAATAAATACTAAAAAGTTAGATGAGTTATTCAATACAGATGAGCACTGCTATACTAGGTGGTGATACCTGTGTTTTTTATTTTATTAACGTGAATACGTGATTCCATGGACGGGCATAGGGATGCAGCCAACACATAGCGTTGAGCTCCCAAAAATGTAAGAAACCATATATAGTATATATTCGTCATCAAAATAAGTAACACTTTTAGGATTCTTGGAAGAGATTAATGTGATTTAAAAATTACATATTTACTCATCACATGCTATTTCATCTAATAATTGCATTTCGAACAACCATCTCCTTGCCAGGCTTGTCTGATTGGTTACTACAGCCTCCACAGTGCTGCTCCCTTCAGCAACTCAGACAACAAATAAGCAATCTGTAGTTCCTCTCCATAACCATATAGTGTAAACCTTGGAGCTTTGCCTGCAATGAAAATAAGGAACAAAAATTACTGGAAATCCCATCTCATTTTTGTACCAAAATAAAAAAAAAATAAAGCCTGTGAGTATTAAGCTAACTAACATTATAAAAGTAGTACTAAAGAATAAGAAATACACTAGAATTGGAAGAATTATTGGTCTTCTAAGTCTAAAAATAGGTAAATGTAATACAACAATTTATATTTTGTGGTGAAATTATTTGAAAACGACATGTTTAGCTGCAAACGGCAAATATCTACAGACCAGATTTTGAAAAAAGACAACTACATCAAACCTAGCAAAACAAAGTAGAACTTTCATCCACTAGTATAATGCCCGTGCTAACACTACGGCTCCGTTATAAAAAAAAGTATAATAGTTATCGGAGTTTGATTAATGAAGTTGAAGGTGTATCAGTCCTTCAGATATTGAGAACCATGTCATGATAAGATTACCAAACACAAAACACAAGCATTATATGTTCTAAAATTGGTATTAAAAGCTCATAGTTATTGGAGTTTGATTATGAAGCTGAAGGTGTATCAGTCCTTCAGATATTGAGAACCATGTCATGACAAGATTACACAGGAATGCAATTTACCACTCATAGAAGCGTAAAACACAAGCATTATATGTTCTAAAATTGGTATTAAAAAGGCTCACAGCAGATTTGTTCGGGCTAGTGCAAAAGGCTGCAGCTTAGATAATAAGATCTGACAGAATATAAATACCACCGTAACTGAGTACAAGGATAGCTAAACATTGCGTCAACACAACATTTCCTAGTGTTCAACTACGCTGGTTGACAGACCACAAGGATCCACAGCCCATCAATATATGAATCAATCAAGAGTAGTTAAAGACAACGATGTACTCTCATTGAGTATCTGATAACACATCACCTGAGCTCCCAATGCCTACAAAGATTGTTGTCAAACAACAGATTTTGACTGTTCCTAGATCCATTTTCCATGTGTAGCGATGAACTGGAGTACTTTAGATTCTGAAAAAAAAGTGGCACACCTTTAGATTTATGCATCTATTTGCAACTACATACATGGATTCATCTGTGATAAATGTTCAACCAATATTCAGGTAATGTAGAGAATTGACAAAACCACAGTTGTTATGATGGCAATTACCACCTTATGGATCATTCTATATCTGCAGAGTGGGACAGAGTCGAATAAAAGAAAAATGCAAATGGACCGTGGCACAGTATAGAGAAAAAACTAAAACTCAGGGGATGAGTGAGCTGAGAAATGACGAAGAAATTGCAGAGCACGGTGTATTCATTGTTTGAAAAAAAGTAACAGCAACAAAGTACTAGATCTATCATGTAATCGACCTAGCAATAAATAAATCGCGAGGTACTAATAGGTCTACAACGTAAGATATTAGTAATTTAATCAAGAAGCGTACAAATCGACTATGTACCGGTCCATTTAATCTAAAAAAAATCTTGTGGATGAATGAGTTCAGAAACGACGAACAAACAGCAGACCATAGATACCGGAGAATCCAAAAGTCGAATCAGATGGATCATGGATCAAACCTTCACACAAGCGGATCCGAGAGAAAGGTGCTTTGGGGAGAGAGAGGGAGAGAGAGAGAGAGAGAGAGAGAGAGAGAGAGAGGAGAGTGATAGTGATAGTGAGGCAGAGATGAAAACTGCAGTAGAGAAAAGGAGAGGCAGGATCGAGAGATAAACGCTGCGGGAGGGAGTGACAGAGTCTATCTGACAGTCATCATTGAAAATAATGAAGAAAAAACGTATTATAGCCTTATCAACTGCAACCAATGTAGTGCAAGAGAAGCTTATAAAAATATAAATTTGCAACCTTCGCCAAATGGGCAAAACGTAGTACCTGGTGATAGCCTTCTGCTTCAGGAGTCAGTACACATTGCCTATTAGACAAGCACGAGCCATCATTGACCTAAACGTTGTAGTTTTAGGATGCATTAGACTTTGACTCTTAAAGGAAATAGTAATAATGCTTGTTGCTCTGGATGGTAATCTACGCATGTGCAGAAACTAAGAGCTACTTGAGTCCATAAACATAAATTCCCTAGTGAAGTTTTAGAATGGTCAACAAACCAATGATCATGCTATAAACAAGTACCATGCAAGGTCCAACGGTACTAACATTTTTGACAAAGATTGCATAGAAGAGCTAATCCAAAATCTTGTCACTCAATAGTGTAGTTCATAAATGCCACCTATTTTCATTTTTGTGGGCAGACAGTAATAGCTCTTTTCATTTACATCGGCCTAAGGAATGGTAATAACTGTTGTTGGCAGATCTCCAATGATGCATGCATCTTAGTGCACAGATTCAGTATATATGTAATGTAAGATTAGGCAACCAAACAAATTATAAAGGAAACATGGTCAAGCCATCAACTGAAGATATAGGTACAGGAAGTTTTTTTTTGAAAGGAGATAGGTACAGGCAGTTGCCACAAATATTCACATAGTGCAACTCCAAACCAGTGAAGAATATGCAATAAACCAAAATACTACAAATCTATGGAACTCCAAAGATTTGGAATGAGGAAATGTCTATATATTATGCAAACTATGCTCCCCTGTAATATCACAAATTGCAACATGGTCCTAAAACCTTAGTAGGTGCTAACATTTTTTTAGATTTGTTTATAGAACAACTTAGGAACCGAGAGGCTAATGAGGACTTTAAGTAGTATGCCCGTGCTAACGCTACTATCACTTAGGAAGAAAGCCTGATTGACCAACTAGAAAATCATCATATTGGACAAAGGTAAATACTTCACTGGAAAAAGGAAAATAAAAGATATTTAAGAAGTGTAATTTAAAAAAGGCTACTTTTCCTTGCAATTATAAAAAGTTAAAAAAATTGATTTTGGCCATTATCTAAAAATTCTAGCTATGCGAAATAATAAAGTATATCAACAAAAATACAATGGGACACAGTTTGAAGAATAGTGGCTATTCTCACAACTTAGAAGCTAGAGACTAATGAGAGATTTCATATAGATGGACTCAGTTGATAGACTGTTCTTGCGTCTTTGATGACAAACTTGCTTAAGACTTTCATTTTCTGGAGCTAGAATTCAACTGACCTTGACCAATAAGCTAACAATAGTTCGGCAATGATATCCTGTGAGAGTACAAAGGTGTCACCTAAAGAATCAAATAACAACTATTATGTTTAGCTGGTAAAGTGCAACATAACAGAGAATTGACATCTTTATTAGGGGCATGTCAAAAATTTTAGGAGATACTATACACTATCAAGACAACTATAACATGTAATACTAGTAGTTAATTTAATCCATAGTCATTAAGTAGCATAGTACGAAAATCTCAGCTAGTCAACTTTAGCCAATGTGAACAGACAATAGAAGGTAAACACTCCTCTGCAAAGAATAGAGTACAAAATTACAGGTGTACCTATAACACAAGGTAAAATCTTACAATAAGAAAAAAGCGAGAATGCCAAGTTTTAACAAGACAAGTTTAAGTGGATTCTGTAAACTAATTCTACTCTCATGGAAGAAACGTTGGTAAATTGCATGTCTGTATATGGGCACAATGAGGTCATTAAATAGAATGTCAAAGAAACTATGTATAGCAAATTTGATTCGGTTTGTGGAGATCCGTTACCAATGTGCTTTCATGTCTGGCAGTTGCTTGGAGATGATAAAGTGATATATATTAGGAACACGGATCAGCTGAACCAGAAAATAAAGGAAAAGGTGTGAGGCGAGCACATTCAGATACTATTGTACTGCTACTACTCTCAGATTTGGAAATTATGCAAAACTAATTAGATTTTTTAATTCATAATTAGTGTTCAAAATACTATCAATATAAGAAATGGCAGGAGGCTACAAGAGTTGATATGTAAACTCGGCGTTTGGGCGATTAAAGTAAACAACATTACTGTGAGTACACATTCAGCATTGTTGGGTTATTTGAGAAGCATGCAACATGAATACATGATAGTGATAGGCAGAACCCAAGGACTGACATTGGACTGCAGAACGCAGGTTAGTTTTCAATATAAATGGATTTTTTAAGGACTTGTGGAATACTTTTTTTGGGAGGCCTAATTAGATGATGTTCTTCTTTGTTATCAGTTGATTACAGGTCCAAATTGAATAGACAGTGATCTGAAGTAGATAGAGCTAGTTCAAATACAGTAAACAATTTGTAATTAGTGCAACCACTAACCCATTTTTATGTGTTGCAAGGATGCAAAAAAAAAAACTATGAAGCAAGCACAAAATGCTCTAAAAAATTGAAAAACACCTGTGACTAGGGATGACGGGCCAAATTGCGAATTAAGATCATGTTTCTGATAGCAGTTCTCACCTTCCTCCATTTGAATACCTGAAGAGCAGTAGAGACACACGCACAGACAACAGACAGTAAGACATCTGGATCTGTGTTTTGAAGCACATAGAGGCAATGTAGCTGCCAGGAAGTATCATTACAAGTAATGGAGGAAAATGTAGCCTGAAAAAATTATTTGTACAAGACATAGGTACAGGTCATAACAAACTGTAGAGGAAACACATTGTGTTTGTTACAAATAATGTGGAATGTTAAGTAGGGGTATATATATGACATAACGAGTTTAGCTAATTCAAAACTAGGAAGTAATTGAAACTTACGAATGAACTCTGTTATACATTGGTTCTAATGCAGATTCACAACAGTGTTGAAAGAAAACTGTCCAAAATGCAGTGCTGAACAAGAACAAATTGCATGAAACTACTTCAGGGGAAAGAGAAATGACGAGCACATACTTTTAATAGCTGCTGGAGTACCAATGGATTATGTTGCTGCAGAGAAGGACGGATCTAGATCGAGACTGTCAATACGATCCGAAAGTCAATCAAGGGAAAAAGAGAGGTGCGGATCCGAGACAAGTAGGCAGGGGCATTGAGAGAGAAATACTTGCGGCGAGATCTAAAAATAGAAGAGCAGAGAGAGATTGAGACTGCGAGATTTAAAAATAGAAGAAAGAGGAAGAGATGGGGAGAGAGACAGCGGGAGGGTTGGTGCGGAGAGAGGAAGAGAGAGCAGGAGTAGGTTGAGAGAGAGAGAGAGAGAGAGGCCGACAGAGAGAGAAAGCTGGCGTCAAATGGCGAGAGGGAGAGCGGCGGAGGAGAATGAAGAAGCACCTGGAAGTGATTCGACTAAATGGTTTGGAGAGGCAACGGCGGCTATGGCGTCGGCGGCGGCGCCGTCGCTGCAGAGGTCGACACAGTCGTTTGAAAAAGGGAGAAGAGATAGGTTAGGTCTGAACAATTGGAAACAAGCTGAATAGTGTGGAAGAAGGAAGTAAGGAATGAAAAAAAAAAGAATGGAATCAGAGGTGTGTAAGTTTGGAATGGAAGCATAGAAAAGGAGGAATGGAAAGGGAAAAGCAGCAACGAGGGAATCAGAAGGGGCAAGTTGGGTGTTTGACTAGCGGGAATCTCAACGCGCATGCAGCCGCAGGATAACAGCGACGCGCGCTCACGGTTCTGGGAAATCCGACTTCAGAGCCGGCGTCAAAGGCTGAAACAGGCAGACAGGCTTGGGACTTTGGGGAAGAAAGGTGAAGGCTTGGGTGCTCACCGGGTTTCACAGATTGCCAGACGCGTGGTGCAGGCAGAGCAGTCCCAATGGGTAGATCTCGCATCACAGGAAGGGAGAGGGTCAGGTGCGGTGGTTACTGTCCAAGAAAGACAGGGAGCTTTGGATTGCAGGGCTTACCCAAACAGCATGACGGCAGACATGCTCAAGGTCGACGTCGCGGAGGCCTATTACATGACATACCTTGAAGATGGCGACGTGCCGAAGCAGGGACAGGCTCCCGGTCGTGGACGGCATCGTGCACGACGTCATAGCCAGGGTCGTGAAGACGTGGTGGCGCTGCTTCGGGCCGCCGCTCCACGTCGCGATCGTGCTGGTGGCGTGGCGCCCGGTGGCGAGGCAGGCACGTCCGGGAGTGGGTGAAGGTGTGCTGCTCGGCGATGGGGCTCCCGACGCGGGTCACCATGACGAGCGACACACGCACCTTTAGCGTGAGGCAGGGTCAAGATGAAGGGACCTGGCAGGCATCGAGGCTCCAGGCAGCGCTGCGGGCGACATTGCAGCCGCTTGCGCGATCGTGGCCGGCTGCGGCAGCGACGAGACGGAGAACGCCGGGCTCGGCGCGCTAGAGCGCGGGCGAGAGGAGGGAAAGCAGGTGGCGGCTACTAGGAGGAGGAGAGGGCGCCGGCTGCTGCAGTTCTCATACCGCTAGAGCTAGCTAGGACTCCTAGCTAGGCCGTCTCGGCGTCCGCGTCACATGATGGGATGGCCGGGACACGAAGCAGCAGACGCGGCGCTAGACGTACGGACGTCGAGGCGCTGCGATGCGACGGTGACGGGCAGGCGCGCGGGATTGAGTGCGGAGCATGAGGGCACGGGTGCAGGTGCGCGGTCTGGGTGGCGACAGCGGCGGTTCCTGCATGCGGCTTACGCGAGAGGCAGAGAGGGGAGCGGCGCTGTGCTGTGCTGTGCTCGATTGGGCCACGACGGGGCTGATGCTCGGGTTGGCCTTTGATCAAGCCAACGGTGATGCTGTAGGATTGGTCTCAAGCCGTGCATGGCTGCTTGCCTAATTACGTGCAGTCTGTTGGCTTGTACAAGTATGCGTGGTTGAGCAGTCTGCTGGCTTGGTCCAAGGTGTGCGTGTACGTGAGGGCATGCAGCGGTGATTACCAAGACGAGAGAGAGACTACCTCCTAGCACAAAACAGGACAAGGACCAAACCAATCGTGCAACTAATTAAGCTAAACATGATGCACAATTTATTGTAAACTTCTTTGAAGAGGATGAATGAGAGAGTTAGTGCTTTAGGTTTTAGAAAAAGAATTTTTTAAATCATGAGGGTTGCATATGTTGATTTCGAGTGCGGCGAATTCAACTAAGGTTTTAATTTTTCTCCTAGAAACATTTTATTTCAAAAGAACTCCTGCTATATGTTTTTCACCTAGCCAGGGTCAACTTCACAACAGGTGTTTCATAATAAAATGATTTCAAGCTCGAGTTTTGAATTTGGGGGCGAAAGGGAAAACATTTTACTTAGGTTTGACCTAAAATTTACATGCATCACATGTTCAAGCAAAAATTTTAAAACGTTGGGATTTTTCTAGTTGTACAAAACTCTGGGATGTTACAGCAGTGATGTGCTGATCTGGGGTAGTGACCCTCTTCACGCTGGTTTCATGGCATCTCCGGAAGCAGCGCAATGCCAGGTGCTTCAGGAACGTGGCGGGGCCTGTTGCCAAAACGTTGCTGCTGATCAAGATCGAGGTTGATCCATGGATCGAAGCGGGTGCCCAATTCCTGAGGAGTTTGCTGCAGCAAGGTTAGTGCTGCACGTATCATTGGTGGAAAGAATGTTATTTTCCTTCATGTAGTCATATTTATATGGTTGATCGATGGATCAAACGGTTTAGCCGGGTTTGGCATCCTTGTACATACATTCTATTTTCCTCGTACAAAGATACGCAAGGTCTTGTGTATTCGCGGAAAAAAAAAAAAAAAAGGGTGATTGATTTCATTGAAATTTTGAATTTATCATATCAACAGGGTAGCAAGCACCACCCTGATCCTTCCGACTGTCAAGTCCAATCGAAATCGGGGCCTAACAAATCTTCCACAGACCATACATCATTGTATTCAATGTTGGGAGCGACGTTGTCGTCCATAAGCACCGATGCTATGTCCGCCAACGTGCCTTGATGTCCAGCAGCCGAAGAAGAGGTTGCTGGTTGCGCTGGCGGTGGCATCGCAGGAGGAGCAGCAGCAGCAGTGCTGTGGGAGGTGGCTGGCGTCGTGTGCCCTCGAACTCGGACGTCGATGCCCCGGCTGATTAACTTGGGCCGAAGGACAGAGCACCAGTGGTGCTTTATTTGTTTGGGTGTACGCCCCGGCAGCTTTGCGGAGATCTGCCACCATCTGCATGCGCGGCCACGTGGATGAAGGAAATGCAAATTAACAAGCACACATACAGCTAGTATACATAATAATATACTTACAAGTCGCCGTAGATGCTATGCCAGTATGCGAGCTTATCCTCCTCCTCTTGGGTAATCGCTCCGCAACGAATTTCGGGGCTTAAATTAAATAGCCAGCGATCTCGGCAGGCAAATTCGTCCCTGCTCAGCCCGGCGCCCGATGGCGCCATGCGCCACTGGTCGGGGCCGTGTGTCATCATGAAGCGGCGCAGCCGCTCGTCCTCGAAGCATGTCCATTCCCTCCTCCTCTCGGTCGCCCGCCACGACATATTGCGATATAGGATGAAGATGGAGTAGTACACTAAACTGATACAAAATCGGCGCATATAAATAGGCCGGGAAGCAAAGGGATATGGCCGTATACAGGGATGCTACACGCATCTACTGCACGCCACTGCTTACTAGCTAGCAAACTCCGGCAACATGATTGCCATGGGATGCTACACGCATTTACTGTACGCCGCTGCTTACTAGTAGCTAGAAAGCTCCGGCAACACATACGATTGCCATGGGATGCTACACGCATCTACTCCAAGCCGTTCACTAGCTAGATAGCTCCGGCAACACGATTGCTCACGTCGTATCGAAAACGCACTAAATGATGCTCGGCTAAAGGCTTTTTTTTTTTTAACTTGGCTAAAGGCTAATTAAGGCTGTCTGGTTACACAGCGTCCCTGCGGGCGAACTCTCCCTGCGGCCGTCCGAAGAAAGCCAGCGGCGCTCTGGTGCTCCAGATGCCGGTTGTGATTAGCATTCTTTGCTTGATGGCTTCAAGTCGGCTTGCAGGCGGGCCGGGGCAGGCTGTGGACTGTAAGCCATTACGCGG